>JAFMSR010000012.1:8084069-8353252 GCA_022818135.1 Saxidomus purpurata
TCCTATTAACCGACCTGTGATTCAGTGAAATTGTGGGAGGAGCCATGGTTATAAATAGTTTTGTGTATCAGTTCCTTGGTATCTAAAAATAGCCAGTGTAAAATTAGCATCCGAAAATAATTAATGTTGTGAGAAAAGAGGTATTTAATTATCACAATAGACAAACAATATGGAAGTTACATAAGGGTTTAGTATTATGCTAAATTCTAATAAAAACTTTATTTTTATAAATCAGTTTCATAAACAAAAAGGATATACAGCTAAATACACAGAGGCACGGACCGGTATTACTGATTACCGAAAACAACTTTTTACCGGAAACAACCAAAAACAAATGAGATTACCGGAAACAAGTCTTAATTCAATAGTTTTTTTATGTTAAATACACTTTTTATTATTCTAAATGATAAAAATTAATGTATTTGTTGAATATGTGTAATTTTAGAATGATAGGTTAGGTTTTAAGCAAATTAGTTCGATGTAACTTAGTGTGTACTTTATGTTGTAACGATTACCTCCCTTAGACGGTATTAAAACCCAAAATCATTGCAATCACGGACCTATATACACATGTGTATAGGTCCGTTCTCTATTAGAAAAAAGTATTACTTTTCTTTTTTTATATTTAAATAGTTCGATAAATTTTAGCGATATTTTTTGTTCAAGTTCTTTGACAGTTTAACAACTTATCTGCATTTCCAGTTACGAAAATTCCCATGAGTGAATGAAAATAAAGAACAGAAACTAGAAAATCATTTAAAATCTTTTTATTTGCATATATCATTACAAGGATGAATAAAACAAATAACATAATTAACATAATGTGTATATAGGTCCGTGACAGAGGTAATGATCATTTTATGTAGTAAAAAAGGGTTCGCTGATGTTAACCACGCACATTTTATAATAGAAACCTGCCCCAGTGCCCATCTCCCAGCCATGCTTCAAAACATGCGCGGCGTCTTTGATGCCTTGCATCAAAATTCGTCTTGTATAGTTTTAAATAGGAGAAGCAATGGGACTGACAAGGAAAAATATCTAGCAGCTCCTCTTATCAGGAAATATTCTTGAAACTAAGTCAGTATGGACATCTTCATAAAGTTTAGTTTTAGACCAAATATTGGCCGTCGGGTGTTAAGCACGGGCTCAAAATGTCAGATATAATTATACCCGGTATTATGCAGATTTATGCGGGGTCTGGAAGAGGGAAAAATAATTGACTTTTAAACACACCTGCCCTGTACAGTTTTATTTATTCTACATATCGGCTACAATAGCTACATACCAAACTATTCTTTTCTAAGATGTCTAGTTTGAAATTTAAAATCAAGACTCCTGCATGTTTCTTTATATATTTGGGCATTAAATGGCTATTGCAGTTTAAGATATCATTGACTTTCACAATATGTTCCCCAAATGTAAAGATCTGTTATGTAAAAATATATGGTATATGACAAAAGGGACAAATAAAATGTGATGGATGGTTCATTATGCTGCTATATAGCTTTTTTTAATTTTAGGCTATACATGTATATCTCAAAAAACAATTAGTTCTAGTCGGTAGTTTAGATGTTCTGTTGAATTAACTGGTCACGTTCTGCTAGTTGATAGTACGACAAGTTTGTATTTTGTCGGTAGTTTGCTTTTCTTGTCGGTAGTTTAGATATATTTTCTATCAAAGGCAAGGGCAGTTATATCGTTTTTCTACTGGTAGGTTGACTAAGTTCTTGTAGGATGATTGTGTCTTTTTTCTATATAAAGTGATTGCAGAGTTGCAAGTATACTGGATTATCGTTTGTAAATTCTGTTTCCGTTGTAACTTGTGTCGTTAAGTGGGCTCATCGGCTGAAAATATTAACAAAGGATTTTTGTGCCAGTTGACAAAAAAGTACAAATGTCAATCTGTCAGAAATAAGACACCCGGTTTCGTCGAGTTCGATCCATAATAGATAATAATAATAATTATAACAATAATAATGACCTTAGTTAACGAAAGTTACAAATAATTCGAAAATATTTGCATTTCAAGTATACATTATTATCAATAATAGAGAAAAGATCTAATGCCTCACCGTATGTAACTCTCCGTCCTTTACAAAAAATTCGGAGTGTGTGTCCACTTTCCCTGGACCTGTCAACTGTGTTTTGGCTTTGAACGTCGCTACGCCATTACTATAGGTAGCCACTTCCTAGATTTAAAAAAACACACAAGATGAAGATGAACTTTCCCATTAGTATACTCCAAGAAGAGAAAAAACACTACATTTTGTAGTGTCTTCAACATTTGGCATGGGAATAAATGGAGTGTGTTGAAGTACATATTAACAATGCCAGACTCAAAACGCTGGTCATGTTATAGATATGATGTAAAGTACGGACATCGTCCCGTTATAAGCGTTACGTTTTAATAGGATATCCACAAACTGTGTTATAAAATAGAATTCGAAGTTTCGATGTGTACGTTTTGTACAAAATGGATTTGTTCACCGAGATATTACTTTGTCTTATTTTGTGTTAGATTTTAAAATGCCGAAAAGTCTTCTAAGAAATAGTTCATCAACGTATTAAAGCGAATCAATTTTTACTTTTCAATATATTTAAAAGGAAATAAAAGTATATTTGTTTTTTGTATTTACAAAGGAGTATAGCCGTGCTCGACAACAATCTATGTATTATACCTTGTTATGAAAAGCCGGCGGGTTCGTGAGGTGGTCTTTCGTCTCAAATTCTTCGCCAAATTTGAATGTACAGTCATAATTAATGCCCTTTGCGATCTGAAAATCCATGTAGACTGAATCCCCTCTGCGTTCGATTAACATTGTCGGTTTCAGTTCGGCGTACTTCTTGATATCATCATCCGAACCTCCTAAAAAATGTCACAACAATTAAATTACACCATATTCTGCATTAATTTCCTATTTTTAGAAGTTTTGGGTAACAAACGATTTCAGACATATTTATATTCCTGTTTATTATTAAACATTCAGTGTTCTATTTAAAGTGGAATACATAGTGTACGAAATAAACAAAAATTACGCTGTTGCATTTTGCTGTTTATGCAACATAAAGTTAATGTGAACGGGTATCAAACAAATGGTTGCAAATTTGAAATATTGGCGACATTTAATATTTTAATATTTTGCCACAAGTTTTGATTTCCCAACATACATGTATATAGTATAAAAATTTGAAAGTAATTATTTAAAAAAAGCTTCCTTTTGTAACAAATGTTGTACATATATTCAGAACACTATATAGACGATTACAATAACATAAGCATTTATTTTGACCGAAGCGACAAAATGAATATAAACCCTCATTGATACTTAGCATGTCTAAAGATACACTTACCCATTTTTTTCATCGCTTCAACGAGGTTCTCGTCCCTGTCATGTTTCCAAACTCCGCAAAATATTTTCTCAAAGGAATCCATATCCGTTGCCATTGCTGTTACTGGTCAAAAGTCCGTCCTAAGCGCATAAAATATACCCTTCGAATGAAACGTTAAAAGCAATGTTCAATTATTTGATTTGAGACCACTTGCATTGTGTAGCGACACGCTGTCGTATTGTGGACGCTTAAATATTTACTTAGGTTTATCATTAAAGCAAACATATCGGGAATAGGCATAATTACCCTCTTCATTCTCTGGTGTTAAATATGAAATAAACCATTGTTAGATGGGTTTTACATTACACCTGACCAATTTCCGGCTGTTGCATGTGACGTCTGGTGATCTTTTGAGCCAACTGAGAAGTGAATATAAATATTAGGCTAGTTGTAATCGATACTGACAGAATAAAAAAAGACGATGACAATATACTAGGCAATAATGATATTGTAAAGTATAAAGAGTAAGTCTCAACATATACATAGAAATTTGCGAACAAACCGAAACTTAACACATCAGTTGTTATTAACTGCGTTAAACAAACCAATATACGCACGGTAGTTTTCAAACCAATTACTCAAATTATCTAAGTTCAGAATACTTTATACACATGTGATTTTAATTGTGATAGTTTACGAATGTTATTACAGGAGAAAGTATAGTCTTTAAAAGATTCTGAGTCAAACGTGGGATAAAAAGTATTTCATATTTGGTAATTGACAAAGATGTAAAAATGATCTACTTCAATTCGTCCCCTCTACCAGTGGTGAGCACATGACAATAATACTAAAATAAATTAACTGTGCTTAAATTTGACTGTCGGAAGAGGTAAAATATTATTTCTTACTTGTTAAGATTTTCATACGTATGACTTTTAGAAAATAAGAAAATTGTGCCAACAGACCAACTCAAATTTGGAAAGTATTTCAACATAAAAGGAAATATTTTTGTTCTCCAAGAGCTAAACGCTGTTTAACAACATTCTCTTTATCAAAACTTTGATCTCTAACATATTTACATGATATTTAGGCATTCGATTTGGAAAACTTGTTGACACAGAAAAATTCAACTATTAGCGTGCTTATCCTTTAGGTACATAAAATTAACATGCTAATGCACGTGTAAAGCCAATTGAGTGTCATTCACAGAATGACTCTACTGAGAATGACTCTACTTATTATCATCGGCAGAACGAAATAACGTTTGTATACATTGTGTAACTTTTTTGTTTCATAGGTTTAATGCATACATTCTATCCCCGTCTTGGCTTTGAAATATGAGAATTTACAAAAGTATATCATTGATTTCAGTATCGCCGGCGTATGCTACTTTTTATTTTGCAGTTATTTTATTCATTGCTATGTAATAATTGCAAAATATGTGAGACAGATTTTGTGATCTACCAAGTCAAATGACCTTCTTAAATCTAAAAATACTGCCCCTACATTTGATGACTTTTCCCAATTTCGTTTAGTTACGTATCCATGAGATACACGGATGTTGTTTGGCATGATTGTTGCTGTCGGAATTCCGATTGCTTACAATGCAATATTTTCATATTTTTGGGGAAAATGCTATAATTAAAAAGCGATATCTCTTTCAAATATTGTAAGTGATGAAAAAAAACAAAACTAAACGATTATTGGACAATAATTATTTGGATCTACTTTGTTACTTGAATATTAGGATGACAAATGCTTGTATAGAAAGATTCCTCTAACTATACTTTTATTATTAATAGGAGAAATTGGACATGATATGTATTCACCAGAAGATTTATGGCTTAGAAAAGAAGATTCTTAAAGTTTGTCTGATTAGTTGCCGCAGCAACCAGAGTCCTGCATGGAATGAAAGTCTTTGAACAACTTTGGTAGAGCTTCATGCAAGGAACATCTCTGTGCAGTTTCGTTGAAATTGGCCCAGTGGTTTAGTAGTAGACGTTGTTTGAAGCATATTGTGAACTATGGACATCATCCACCGGTGCACATCTGCCGACCGACAGACATATGCAAACCAATATACCCCTTTATTGTCGATTGGGGGGGTGTGTGTGTGGGGGGGGGGCATAACAATGTGGCCCAAACAGAAATAAAACCTAAACAAATATGTAACTGAATTGTTAAGAAAACACAGTAACTTTTTTATCACAACAAAAGAGCATCCCAGAAAGCAACAGTTCACCTTATATAGTTCCAGTCTTGCCTGTAAATTACATAAAACAATAAACATTTTTGATATAACAAGAAACCATAACTCTGTTGCATAGTTATGTAACTACTTTTGAGGGAGCAGAATTCTTCTCATCTACAATGTATTTACCAGGAAGGATAACCTACAAAGTGTTTTCAATGTTTAAAATATTATTTTTAATCCAGTTACATTGTACTTTTAATACTGTAAATTACGTAATTTTCGTGTGACCAAAATTTTACGTTTTAGGAGCAGACAGACTTATTCGCGAATTTGAAATTCGCAAAGGAGAATTGTCTAATAGTAAATCTATGTGAAATTAATCTTTCATAAGATTTTTAAGTAAGCGAAGTGGAAAACCCGCGAAAATAGCAAAAAACATTAATTTGAATATTAACCAATTTACAGTAGTGTGTGCACTTCTGGGTGCTGTGGGGCTCGTTTTTGGGGAGGCTGCGTTTTTGGTACGTGTCATTCCCTGTTTGATATTATTTTTGTTTTTAGAATTTGTAGCAAGAAAGTTTCAAAAGGGTTGAAATTTGCATTTGCGCACAAATCGAAATCCAAATCATCATTTGTGCACCGTAAATTGCTACCAATTGCGTTAAAGTAGTATTGTCGCCGCACTTAAGTGCGGCGGACTGTCTGGAATGGGATTTTTTTTGTACATGGAGGGGCACGTGACTTTATTTTTTTCCAAGATTATTCGATGCAAGACAATTTTACGCACTGACAATAAAGTTTTACAGAAAAAGTATTTGTAATTTTTTTTTATTGTTTTTTTTTTTTAAATCTTTTAATATTTATTCCCTCATGTGGTGCACGATTTCAAATGGTCAAGGTCTATTTTGACTGATAAAATATTTGAAACCAGTCTACGGAAAGTGAATCATAATTTATTTTTAGAACTCACGTGATGTAAACAATAAAGCTATCTGTTGTAACGCAAGGTCGCACGACTTTACAGTTTCAAACGGGGCTATTTCCCGACTATTTTTATCGGGAAAATGTTACCGAATGTAACTTTTATGTAAAATTCCAGATATATGGTCAAGTTTAACAACTGATTAAATGTTTGTGGTTAAAGGTCCAATACTAACGAAAGCGAAAATTCAAATATACTTTAAAAAGCACATAAATAAGTTATTTTTAATAAAAAATGAAAGTTGGTATGCAGAAATTCTAAATAAACCACAGTACATGTACACTTACTTTTCTATGCATTATGAAGAAAGTTAAAAAGACCTGGGTGGTCATTTTGTCAAATTATTGAGATTTCAACATAATACACATACTTTTCTTCGTGTTCCAAACACTTTCTGTAAATTTTAACCTGACAATCTTCATTATTTAGTGTCTTGCATAAGATAATGTACTTGCCATTGAAATAACTGTCACTTAATTTTCGCTTAGTAGTGGACCTTTAAATAAAATGTATCAAATTGGTCATAATAAGAAAGCTAAGATCGTAAGCTTTTCAATGATGCATATATTGTGACAATATGACTAGAAACCATGTCAGACAGACAGATTACAAATAGCTTATTTTCTATTGATTATAAGCGTGATACAGTCAGTTTACCCGAAATTCAAGGGAGATAACTCTAAACTTCACTCGATACGCTTCGGATATCTAGTCTGTACAGTCTAAAAGTATTAACTTTACGCACTCTTCTGAAACTGTTATTCGAAAAGTCTTCTTACAACGGTCCGATCTGTGTATGTTATACTCACGATGTTTTCACAAAACTTTGATTCAGCTGGGTCATTTTCAAGAAAACCGAAAGAGAAAATTAGTACAAACAAAACTATTTTAGTTGTCGGTGTAATACTTATGGATATGTATTTCTTTTAAATATTACGCAACTGTATTTTACGAAAATTGAAATGAATCAGGTCTTGAAGTGGTCATATTTTGATGGGTGAACTTATTTATTATATATTCTTTATTACAATCTATGTAACATGTTAATGCTCAAACACAATTAAAAAGTATTATTATATTTGTATTCCTGTTACAAATAAAAAAATCTACATTTCCTTTGCTCTTGTTCAATTCTTTAGCGGCGACCTTTGATGCTTTGCATCAATGGTTTTCTTGTGTAGACATTGTAAAGATAAAACCGTTACCCAACTATGCAATACGCAGTTCCGTAAGTGATTCATTCCATTATTTGTAAACAACCAATGAAAGTTTTGTAAAATGTTTACGTCATTTTCCGATAACAACCGACCAATGGAAAAGACAGAATGAATCACGTGGATATAGTCTGCTTGAGTGTGATAGAAGAAAACAACAAACGCATAATTGTTGTTGTAAGAGAGGTCTCATCAACCATTGAACGAGGGAGATGGACCTTAAAACGATAATACAATACGTTGTTATACGAGTTATTTTAGATAACATTCATCTAGGCTGTCCAAACTTTGCACCTTATAAAGGCATGCAGTATATTCTTTTCCACAATATTTAGACCATGTGTGTAAATTATATCTGCACGGTTTATTACTACATTCTGATATGCCTCTGCTTCCTTTAAGTCATGCTTCTAAAAACATGAGCGGCGTCTTTGATGCTTTGCATCAAAATTCGTCTTGTATAGTTTTAAATAGGAGAAGCAATGGGACCGACAAGGAAACATATCTAGCAGCTCCTCTTATCAGGAAATATTCTTGAAACTAAGTCAGTATGGACATCTTCATAAAGTTTAGTTTTAGACCATATATTGGCCGTCTGGTGTTAAGCACGGGCTCAAGGTGTCAGATATGATGATACCCTGTATTATGCAGATTAATGGGGTCAGGGAGAGGGTAAACATAATTGATTGTTAAACACATCTGCTCTGTCCTGTACAGTTTGATTTATTCTAATTATCGGCTACAATAGCTACATACCAAACTATACTTTTCTAAGATGTCTAGTTTGTAATTTAAAATCGAGACTCCTGCATGTTTTTTTATATATTTGGGCATTAAAGAGGTTTTGCAGTTTTAGATTCCATTGACTTTCACAATATATTCCCCAAATGTAAACATCTGTTGTGTAAAAAATATACGAGGTATATGACGAGAGGAACAAATAAAATGTGATTGATGGTACATTATGTTAATTACAAAAATATATTTTTAATTTTCGGCTATGTATCATATAAAAATATAAGTTCTGGTCGGTAGTTTAGATGTTCCGTTGAATCAATTGGTCACGTTTTGTTAGTAGATAGTACTGTGCGTTTGGTTTTCTTGTTGGTGGTTTTAATATTGTCTATTGAAGGCAAGGGCAGTTATATCGTTCTGACAAGGTTCTTGTAGGATGACAGCGTCAATTTTCTATATAAAGTGATTGCAGAGTGGCAACTTTAATTACGCTTGTAAATTCGGTTTCCGTTGAAACTTGTGTCGTTAAGTGGGCTCATCAGCTGAAAATATTAACGAAGGATTTTGGTGACAGTTGACAAAACAAGTACACATGTCAATCTACCAGATAAAAAGACACCCGGTTTCGTCGAGTTCGATCATAAATAATACAAAAATAATAACAATAATGACTTGAGTTAACGAAGGTTACAAATATTTCGAAAGTATTTGCATTTGAAGTAAATAATAATAATAGAGAAAAGATCTAATGCCTTACTGTATGTAACTCTCCATCCTTTACAACGAAATCGGAGTGTGTGTCCACTTTCCCTGGACCTGTCAACTGTGTTTTGGCTTTGAACGTGATTACGCCATTACTAAACGTAGCTACTTGCTAGATTTAAAAAAAACAAGATGAAGAAAATCTTCCCCATTAGTATACTCGTAGAAGAGAATGACAATAAAAGATAAAGATAAACTTCCCAATTAGTATACTCCTAGAAGAGAATGACAATACAAGATGAAGATAAACTTCCCCATTGGCATACTCCTAGAAGAGAAAGAAAATACACGATGAAGATAAACTTCCCCATAAGTATACTCCAAGAACAGAAAGCCAATACAAGATGAAGATAAACTTCCCCATTAGTATACTCCTAGAAGAGAATGGCAGTAAAAGATGAAGATAAACTTCCCTATAAGTATACTCCTAGAAGATAATGGCAATAAAAGATGAAGATAAACTTCCCCATAAGTATACTCCTAGAAGAGAATGACAATACAAGATGAAGATAAACTTCCCCATAAGTATACTCCTAGAAGAGAATGGCAATAAAAGATGAAGATAAACTTTCCCATAAGTATACTCGTAGAAGAGAATGACAATACAAGATGAAGATCATATACTCCCATAAGAGATAGCCAATACAAGATGAAGATAAACTTCCCCATAAGTATACTCGTAGAAAAAAAGAAAATACACGATGAAGATAAACTTCCCCATAAGTATATTCCCATAAGAGAAAGCCAATACAAGATGAAGATAAACTTCCCCATAAGTAAACTCGTAGAAGAGAAAGAAAATACACGATGAAGATTAACTCCCCCATAAGTATACTCCCATAAGAGAAAGACAATACAAGATGAAGATAAACTTCCCCATTTGTATACTCCTAGAAGATAATGACAATACAAGATGAAGATAAACTTCCCCATTAGTATACTCGTAGAAGAGAAAGACAATACAAGATGAAGATAAACTTCCCCATAAGTATACTCCCATAAGAGAATGACAATACACGATGAAGATAAACTTCCCCATAAGTATACTCCCATACGAGAAAGCTAATACAAGATGAAGATAAACTTCCCCATTAGTATATTCCTAGAAGAGAATGACAATACAAGACGAAGATAAACTTTCCCATTAGTATACTCCTAGAAGAGAAAGAAAATACAATATGAAGATAAACTTCCCCATTAGTATACTCCTAGAAGAGAATGACAACGCAAGATGAAGATAAACTTTCCAATTAGTATATTCCTAGAAGAGAAAGACAATACATTTTGTATAGTGTCTTCAAAACTTAGCATGGAAATAAATGGAAGAGTGCATTGAAGTGCATACTGATAATGCCAGGCTCAAAAGGCTGTTATAAATATTATGTATAATACAGTTTCGATGAAAGCGTGTCAATTTTGTTAATATATTTAAAAGGAAATAAAAGTATATTTATTATTTATATTTACAAAAGACTATAGCCGTGCTCGACAACAATCTATGAATTATACCTTGTTATGGAAAGACGGCGGGTTCGTGAGGTGGTCTTTCGACTCAAATTCTTCACCAAATTTAAATGTATTCTCATAGCTAACGCCCTTTACGATTTGAAGATCGATGTACACTGAATCCCCTCTGCGTTCGATTACTAGTGTCGGTTTCAGTTCGGCGTACTTCTTGATATCATCATCCGAGGCCCCTACAAAATGTCACAACTATATTCGGCATTAATTTCCTATTTTTAGAAGTTTTGGTAACAAACGATCAGGTATATCTATATCTATATCTCTGATCTCCCGGGTGTCAAGCGGGAATACATGGCACTGCGCTACCGAGCATGTATAACTTCGTTTATCACCAATACAGACGTTTGTTTCGGAATGGCGGTACAAATTTATGTAAACAAACGAATTTAACTTCCCAGACACTTTTAATAAGAAGTGGACACATTATAAACTTGGTAGTTTCGTAAAGTATAAATTGAAAAAAATTGTCTGCATGTTCAAAAAAATTTCAAAGTTGGTTTAAAAGGCTATCTTCAGCTGTTACCCGGTGATAGAATCTCGGTCGTTCCGATGAATTCCTGAACTTTATAACGCTCGTAAACTATAAATCATCGGTAAATTTTTATCATATTTCTTTTATTTTATTTATCATTCAATATGCAATCAAAAACCATCAAGTTTTCTTACATGAGAGAAAACTGTTAAACGTGGCGAGCTTTGTGAACGGACATGTGTCGATTTCCAGCGCACAATAGCTATTGTTTGTAAATGTGCTTATTGGGTCCACCACCCTCTAAAGAGGCTATCATCGGTACGACCCGTAGCGCACAATAGCGCGCTTACCGTAATTCTATTATGGCGGTCCATTTGCATAATTTATTCATAAACGCAGGAGCATAGAGCTTTCTTAGTGCTTCATGTATGAATTCATTATTGGCGTACTTGCGTGTAAACTAGACCGCTCGATGATTCATACGGTAAGAATGCGTGTATCTGGCAATCACGTGACCCGGTATTATTTTGCGTCATGATAACTGAAGTTTAGTTATTGATATTAAACAATCGGTCAATATCAAGTGTGAATTTTCTGATATGTTTAAGTAGATCGCATTATTGATATTAGTAAAAGATTTGTTAATAGCATTTAGAGAACGGTTAGTCACGTGATTTTTCAATATCATTATTTCGGGAAGAAATATCAGAATACTAAGTCTTTACATCAAAAAATGAATTTTTCAAATAGACTGATGTCACGAAATTTTCAAATATGAAAATACTCAAAAATAGCAAATGACTTGTTTGTATTAAAATATTAAACTTGATAATATACGAAATATACAAAAAGACTCCGTTTACGCTAAATTAATATTGCATTTTGTGCAACATAGAGTTAATGTCAACGGGTATCAGCTTAACTCGACATATTTTTAGCTCGACTTTTGGAAGAAAAGGGGAGCTGTCCTACTCGCCTCGGCGTCTGCGTTGGTGTCACACCTTGGTTAAGTTTTTCGTACCACCCCGCTTTATTTCAAAACCTTTAGAGGTATTGCTTGGAAACTTACCATACTGGTTTACCATCATAACCTCCATCTACAGACAAGAGTACATAACTCTGTCAAGGTTTTTGTCAGAATTATGGCCCTTTTTTGACTCAGAAAGTGTATTGAGCTCGGTTAAGTTTTTCGTACCACTCAACTTTATTTCAAAACCATTACAGATATGGCTTTGAAACTTACCATACTTATTTATCATCATTACCTCCATCCACAGACAAGAGTGCATAACTCTGTCAAGAGTTTTGTCAGAATTATGCCCCTTTTTGACTTAGAAAATACATTGAATATTGGTAAACTCCACTTATTGACTTAACCCTTTGAGATATTGCCTTAAAACTTTGAATGCTTGTTTGCATCATTAACCCTATCTGCAGGCAAGAGAAGGTAACTCTGTCAAGGATTTAGAAATTAAGACCCTTTATCGACTAAGAATTTCGGTTAATTTTTTTCGTACCAGTCCACATTTTGAAAGTTGGAATACTTGTTTACTATCACGATTCCAAAACATAGGCAGGAGAAGGTGATTCTTTCAAGGATTTCATTTGAATTATGGCCCTTTTTGACTTAGAAACTCAATGAAATTTTTCATTCTTGTCCATTTGTTGACTTTTCCATTTGAGATATTACCTTGAAAGTTGGAATACTTATGTACCATTATGACACCTATCTGTGAGAAGACAACCTTGTGAAAATGTTTCTTGATTTGTACTTAAAAATTCCTAGATAAAGTTTTGTGTGCAACTGGCAATGTCATGCACATATATCATTAACCACTTTGCTGTAGTATTCAGGGATATCAAACAATTCAGTTTGATAACAAGTTTATTACAAATTAATGTTGCCACAAGTTTTGATTTCCGCACATAGATTTTGAAAGTAATTATTCAAAAAGCTTCGTTTTGAAACAAATGTTGTACATGTATTTAGAACACTATATATACAATTACAATAACCTAAGCATTTATTTTGACTGAAGCGAAAAAATTGCATATACACCCTTATTGATACTTAATATATGTTAAATCAAAGGACTGAAAGTGCTGGAGGATCGATTGTCTCTGAACAACACAGTCTGCACACATACATGTGTAAATATCAGGACAACACAGATTGTACACATCACATGTGTAAATATCAGGACACCCTTGAACGAGTAAAGTTATAAACTCGAGACACAACTGTCCACAAATTTTGACCTTTAACCATTTGTGTAAACTTTACTTTTGAGATAGGAACCCATGTGCTTACATTTTGCATTCAGTGACTATGTTCAACTACCCTATGAAGTATTAAGCTGTGAATGGTAACTGAGAAATGGATTTTGACAAAACTGAACTGAAAATTCATAGTTTGAACAACTTTTAATGCCATTCAAAAGTTATGGGATATGCCCATAGGGTCGATTGTATTGTGCCAATTCATTGATTCGGATTTAACGTCGCACTCAACAGCTAAGGTCACATTGCAACGTCCAGCTTTCATGGAGGAGGAAGACCCTGGGTGTCAATTCTGGCATTATTTCAGTCACGAGCGGGCACCTGGGTAGAACCTAGATAGCTCCCAGACATAAAAGAATTCGACCCAAGTAGGACACGAACCTACAGCGGTGAGGGACAAGTAAACATCAGTCAATGACCTCAACCACTCGGCAACAGATGCCATTGTTTGATGCCAAGCAATTGTCTGAAGTTTCAAGGCTTTAATGGTTACCGAGAAAGTGAATTTTAAGAAAGCTTAACCAGATTCAAGACGACAGTGCCGACTGACGTCAAGAAGGTTATGACAATGGCTCTTCTGTTTTCAAAGAAAAGCTAAAAATTGATAAATCAATCTTTTGTTATAAATTGATTCAGTATATACCTATTGTAGAACAAGTACTTGCAGCTTACATTAACTATCACCGTGAGTGGTTCCAAAATACTGCGATATATATTGCAATATACCGGGTCTATTGCGCACACCTAGTCATTACCAGCCTTTCTACCATACTGTTTTAAATTTTCATAACTTGTTTAAAACAACAACATGTTTTAATAGCAGGCTATTATCTTTCATATTTAACATATACTAGACTCTAGCAGTATTTCGTAACAAGTAATAATGATGATGATTATGATGATTATTATGTTCCTATATAATTAATGTATGTATGAATGTACACACCAAAATTTAGTGTAGCAAAAGAATCGTGGTAAAGTTGAGTTTAAACAATATTTGATATCGAAAATACATAGAATATATATATACATAGTACAAAGGTGTAACAATATAACTGAAGTCTGAAAATAAGTATTAGATAGAGTACTGTTTGCGAGAATAATTGTTATTTCGAGGGGCGTAGCCCCCGAGAAATGAAGTAATTATTTGAGCAAACAGTCACTCTATCTGATTTGTATTATGGCACGTTGATAATGGCACGTACACCGTCATGGTACATTTTGATTGACAGCTCGCAGGCCCCGAAACATCGTGTGACGTAACAAAATGGGTGGGATCACGTTAATATTGTTTGGTCACTCTGATCTTTGTCAGTTCCCTTAAAAAAAGAACGCTAAGAAAGATAGATGAACTCTGCATTATGGATATTTTAGAATTGCAGGATAATGGTTTGTTACAGATGGCTAATGAACTTGAATTCAGTCAATTAGAATACTTAGACGGTATCATTCTTTCACAAGTTCCTTTAGATGCCGACGACATCATGCTTTCACAAATGAAAACTGCATGATGATATAAACTGTCCACCCGTCCATTCCTCTTAAACATTTAAGTTTAGATCAATTTTACAGAGCTACATCTTTCTTCTTTGGCAATTGTTGCTTGTTTTTTTTTGTTTTTGAAAAAAATCTGAAAAGTGTTCTCTATTGCAGATAGAACATGTTCTCTATTTCAGATAGAGCACGGTCTAAGCTCCGCCCCCATACACAATGCAAATTATCACAAATACAGTACAGTGTTTTCCTATACAAATATGCAGTAGCCATGATACAAGCTTTCAAAGAAAACTTAAATTAATTCATTTTCATACTTTGGTAAAGTTTGAAAGTTTTTGTTACAATTTATATTGAGTTAATATTTGTTCTTTGTAAATGACAGCATAATCCAGAGAAATGAATTTGATTTTCCCTTTAGATTATTGCATTTCTGTCTATATTTAAAAATCGTAGTTAAGACATGTAGATCTATGTGATTTCTTACAGTTATTCGTACCCAGGTACGAATCGACTTCGCCGAAATGCGGACATTTTCGTACCATTTTCGAACCACGCATTTACATAAAATACAACAATTACAGCGTGTTTAAAGCATAAAAATATGTTGTTATATTTCAAAAAGACATCTGCAAGTGCCTCTGTAGAGTTAATTCGCTGATAAGTTTCAGTTTTATACCTAAACGTAAGAAGGCGTATTTTAGACTAGTTTTTCGGAAAATCTTTAGAGACACTAAATGACAACTACTCAGGCCGAGCTATTTTGATGATAAAGGCGTTTGCAAGTTACAAAAGCATCGTTGTTTTTTATGCTGAATTCCGAGTTTTGTAATTTAAAATTCAAGAGTACCTAGTGGTTCGATAACGTATTACGATGTTCCGATAGTTTATGATCACAAACACAACATCGGATATAAGACACATTATTCGGCCTGACTAGGTGTCTTTTAGTGTCTCCGGTCTGACTTAGAAAACTGTTCTGATCAAAACCGCGTAGGAAACTAGTTATCTATACAGAACAGATACCTCGTTAATTTTTAGTAATTTTTAATGTTTTACATTTATTCATCAATATATCATAATGAAAACAGAAGACAAGGTAATGCATTACAATTCTTTTTATTTCATTGTATATATAGAACTATTTTTCGGTCGTATTCGACAAAAAAATTGTGTTAAGAGTTCGGCCGTAAGGGTCTGAAATAATCTGTTAACTTTGGATACGATTGAATAAATCAAATCGATCCAAAAATACACTTACCCATTTTTTTCAACGCCTCTACGAGGTTTTCGTCCCTGTCATGTTTCCAAACTCCGCGAAATATTTTCTCGAAGGAATCCATATCCGTTGCCATTGCTAATGCTATCTCAAACGTCGGTCCTACGTGCATAAAATCTACCCTTCGAATGAAAAGTTTAAAGCAATGTTCAATTATTTGATTTGATACCACTAGGCTGACAAGCCGCTTAAATATTTACTTAGGTTTATCATTAAAGCATATATTGGGAATATGCCTATTTATCCTCTTTATTCTACGGAAGCCCAATAGTGCCACTTTGTTTTTAATTGATTTTTTCAACATAACTAAGTTGAAAATTCAAGATAGTAAGTTGAAAATTCAGGATACTAAGTTGGAAATTCAAGATACTAAGTTGAATATTTAATTTACTAAGTTGAATATTCAAGATACTAAGTTGAAAATTCAAGATACAAAGTTGAAAATTCAACTTACTAAGTTGAATATTCAACTTAATAAGTTGAAAATTCAAGAAACTAAGTTGAATATTCAAGATACTAAGTTGAAAATTCAAGATACTAAGTTGAAAATTCAACTTACTAAGTTGAAAATTCAAGATACTAAGTTAAATATTCAACTTACTAAGTTGAATATTCAAGATACTAAGTTGAAAATTCAATTTACTAAGTTGAATATTCAACTTAATAAGTTGAAAATTCAAGAAACTAAGTTGAATATTCAAGATACAAAGTTGAAAATTCAACTTACTAAGTTGAATATTCAAGATACTAAGTTGAAAATTCAAGATACTAAGTTGAAAATTCAAGATACTAAGTTGAATATTTAAGATACTAAGTTTAAAATTCAGCTTACTAAGTTGAATATTCAAGATACTAAGTTGAAAATTTAACGTACTAAGTTGAAAATTCAAGATAGTAAGTTGGAAATTCAAATTATTAAGTTGAAAATTCAACTTACTAAGTTGAATATTCAAGATACTAAGTTGAATATTCACTTACTAAGTTGAGAATTCAAGATACTGAGTTGAAAATTCAACTAAGTTGAAAATTCAAGATAGAAAGTTGAACATTCAACTTAGTAAGTTGAATATTCAAGATACTAAGTTGAATATTCAAGATACTAAGTTGAAAATTCAACTTACTAAGTTGAAAATTCAAGTTACTGATTTAAGTACTTAGTATCTTGAATTTTCAACTTAGTAAGTTAAATTTTCAACTTAGTAAGTTGAATTTTCAACTTAGTATCTTGAATATTCAACTTAGTAAGTTGAATTTTCAACTTAGTAAGTTGAATTTTCAACTTAGTAAGTTGAATTTTCAACTTAGTATCTTGAATTTTCAACTTAGTTATGTTGAAAAAATCAATTAAAAAAACCAAAGTGCACTATTGGGCTTCCGTATCATTTTCTGGGAGAAAATATGAAAAAATCATTGTTACATGGGTTTTACATTACACCTGATCAATATATTAGGCTAGTTGTAATCGATATTGGTAGAATAAAAAGACAACGAAAAAACTACAAGGCAACAAAGATATTTTAAACATGTAGTATACAGATTAACGTCTCCACATAGAGATAGAAATCGGACGTAATGAAATTTGCGAACAAATCAAAGTTGTTATTAATTGCGTGACTCAACTTAGACACACCAACTATTATATACAATTCAATTCAATCAATTCAAATAGTTTATTGCATAAAATTGATTTACACAATTTATAGCAAATAATAGATAGTTGTACAAAGTAGTTATACGCACGGTTACGGAAGCGTATAATGGTCGCTAGTTACTGTTTATGTCATCTAGACATGTGTGTGACAATATCTTGACTTTGCTTGATATTATTTAGAAGTTGTGCGTTATTCCATGAAATAACAACAACTGCTTAAAAGCAAAGTGCTTTGTTTCCGCAACACGTTAGTCGTCAAAAAAACAAACACAATATTATATCTTGCTAAAACAAATACTAAAGAGATGTTTTCAGGAGTCCGACACATATTGTCCGGCAAATCAAGTTTTTATCTGACGTATATTTGTTGTTTTCTCGCGCCAAGCTTACCGCGAATATCATCATTTACTGACAATAGGGCTAAGATGGCTCTATATCGCTCAACTGAGCACTATCGCTCCAAAAGTCAAGGAGTAGGTAAAAAGGTCATGCTCAAGGTCAGTAAAGGACAATTTTTTAAATCTGCTTGCAAAGTATACACGCAGCCCAAATTTCAGTGTAGCTTCAGAACAATGTACCCGGTGACCTTACTTTTGACCACATGTTACACAGTTTCGATCTTAACTAAAGTTCATCAAGACAAGCACTCTTATTTTCAAAATGACTGATGCATGGGTGTCAAATGTGGCTTCTAGAGTGTTCGTAGGTTTTTTTATGAATCGACCTGAAGTACAAGTTTTTGATCCCACGAGACCCAGTTTCATAGGTTTTGATCCCACGTCATTATTTTGACCTACATTTCATCAAGACAACACTCTGACTAAGTTAAAATACGATTGGGTACAAAATGTGGAATCACAAAATTCACAATTATTTTTCTATCAATTGCCATAGGAATCTTGGTTTAAATCCCGCGTCACCCGATTTCAATCATCAATACAAATAATCTGACCAATTTTCATGATGATTAGACTTCATGTACATGTAAGGGTGGACGGACATTGGGACGGACGGACAGACATATAGACAGAAATCGGATGATCACAATAGCTCACCTAAGAGCATTATGGTAACATTTTCATCACTCATCTACCCAATCCCACTGATGTTGGAGCTAGATAATAACTCATCTTTAGCCATAAATTATCTTACACAAGCAAGATAAATCTTTCATTAAAAAACTACACCGTTTAAAATTATTTTTCTCGCTGATTCTTTAGCAACGAATGCTATAATTATCATGCAATTATTTCTATTATTATCTTGCACTTTCTTCATAAGATTTCAAACATGAAGCGATATTATCGCATCAAATATACATAGATATTTAGCAACTGGCGACCATTATACGCTTCCGTACACGGTAGTTTCAGTCAAACGGGAACAAAAAAAACCTAAGTTCAAAATACTTTACACAAATGTGATTTTAATTGTGATAGTTTACGAATGCTGTTATTGTAAAACGTATAGTCTTTAAAAGATTATGAGACAAACGGGCGGTTAAAAGTATATCATATTTGATAGTTGATAAAGATGTAAAACTGATCTACTTCAAATTCGTCCCGACTACCCGTGGTGAGCACATGGCAATAATACTAAAACAAGAAAAACTGTGATACAAAGTATCACAGCGGGCCAACAAACAATAATCCCATGTAAATATTTTGGAAATTGGTGATGGTTGATATTGAGGCATGGCCCCAAAAGAACCAATTCTGGTTGAACAAGCAAAACCTGACACGACACCACATCTACTGACTGACCTGTAGTATCGAAACTTTACTGTTATCAAATAATATTTATACAGTATGTCCAGGAATGCTCTATAGACCGTTCCTGGTATGTCTCAATGTTTCATTACCATTATCCTTATTAATTTGACATTATTGAAGATTTTTTGATTATTTGCCGTAAAATATTCTAAAATGGTTAAAAAGCTAAAAATGATTATTTAAACAGCAGAAAATAAGTAAAAAAAAATGGGTGTTGATGGGATTCGAACTCGTGGATTCGTAAAAGTACACTAACATAAAAGTGTATGAGCTAACGGCTTTATCCTTTATACCACGGAGACAGACTTGCAAATGAAGAGAAAAAATTAGCTAAGATAATATCATAAATATTAAAAAAGGCCATCAAAAAATATTCAGTCGACTGCACTTCGTTTCTATAATGTCAAAGGCTGTGTAAGTGGAAAAAGCAATCATATATCCATTTTTCTCAGCGTAGTTGCGTCTGAAACGTGAAAAGCGCTTTTTTCTATTTTTATCAGCGTAGATTGCGCCCTCTATGAAACGAACGACAACTCAATTACAAACGACAACTCTTGCTTTTCCAAAAAAAAATTGACTGTGTCTACAGTTTTCATCTCAGAAGTACCTCAATTTTATAATGAAGAGAGACGCATATCTTCGATCTAGTGCTTAAGTCTCCATGCATCTTTTACTCACCACGTATTAAATATAGCGGGCCGCTGCTGCGGCCCGCAATAAATTAACTGTGTTTAAATTTGACTGTCGTAAGAGGTTAGATATTATTTCTTTCTTGTTAAGATTGTCATGCGTATGACTGTTAGCAAATAAGTTACTTTATTTATTGCGTATGTAATAATTGCAAAATATGTGAGACAGAATTTTTTGATCTACCAAGTCAAATGACCTTCTTCTTAAGTCTAAAAATACTGCCCCTGCATTTGATGACTTTTCCCAATTTCGTTTAGTTACGTATCCATGAGATATATGGATCTTGTTTGGCATGAATGTTGCTGTCGGAATTTCGATTGCTTACAATGCAATATTTTCATATTTGGTGGAAAATGCTGTAATTAAAAAGCGATGTCTCTTTCAAATATTTTACAAGTGGTGAAAAAAAAAAAACCAAACGATTATTGGACAATAATTATTTGGATCTACTTTGTTATGCAGGCTTCACACTGTCCCGAAATTGACACCAGATGGCCATACGAATATGGAATTTTGAATTTCGCGCGAAGATGGCCCCGAACTTGGTCAACACCCATAAGCAAGTACGATGCCTGACAGAAGATCTTACGATGGCATCCAAACTACATACGAAGGCAACACGAAGATGTGAATTTTCATTTAGCAGTATAACCCGTAGGACACACGAAGGCCACACGAAGGCCTCACGACGGCTACACGATGACTACACGAAAGAATGCCATTCTGCAGGAGCTGAATTTTGATTAGCTGTGATTGAAACTTTGGAAGTTACACACGCCTCTACTCCAGATAGTTGCTCAGGACTGACTGGGGAAGATGCTATGAGGCTGGCCTTTTATATGTCCACGTTACCATGACACATGGGAAAAGCTTGAGCTACTCAAATTCGGCTGTCTTCGCCGACACCGCGGTCCCATCTCGTTGTCATCGTACTTTAATACGATGGCATAATGACGGCATTGCGAGGGCTTCACGTAATCGTGTTGCATTCCTAAGACAATCGGGCAGCTTCTTGTTTCCATCGTATCTTCTTCGTGAGGCGAAAATGCCTGATAGCACCGATGATTGTACGAAGTAAAGACGAAGATGACACTATTTGACAAGATGCCCTCACGATGGCCTTATGAAGGGCAAAATGGACACACGAATTCAACACGAAAATGAACTTTCGCAAGGTCCTTCGGCAATTTTTTGGCATGCCAAAGATTTTGCCACCGCTCACGAAGTTGCTGCCGGAGCCTGAGAAACTCCACCGGCGGTCATACGATGGCTTAAGATTCCTTCACGAATGGCCCGATGTTTTTAAGATCAAAGCCGATTTGGAATAATTCCTTTATCGTGTGTCCATCTGGTATCAATTTCGGGACAGTGTGACAGGCGCATTACCATATTTGAATATTGGGATGACAAATGCTGGTATAGAAAGATTCCTCTAACTATACTTTTATTATTAATAGGAGAAATTGGACATGATATGTATTCACCAGAAGATTTCAAAATTCTTAAAACAATACCAACAAGTCCTATTTATTTGCTTGGATTTAATTTGTCAATAAGTTTCTTTACTTCAGACTCAGAGATGAATTTTACTTCAAAAACGTATTTTTGATTTACTTTCAAATATTTTTCTCAAGTCTTGCAAAGTTTTCCTTAACAAAAGATGTCTTTTCAATAATATCGAATATATTCATAAAATGTTTATTCGGAGCATTTAAAATCTGAAATTATTGTACTTTAATACAAAAATCTTGATTGGTTTTTGTTTTTTTTCGATCATAGCGTTTGTTAGCTGAATTACATCTTGAAGTAGTCCATAAAAGCTGACTGATTTATTGTTTTAAATAGACAAATAATAGAATTTCTTTTAAGCTTTCTTTCTCAAAGTTATAATCTTATTTCTTCCTTATATGAAGATTATTTAGCTTACGCATGGCTGACTTTATTTCCACGTAAACGTTTCCTGGGTGTGTTTTTCGTTTTACCCTTTTTAAGTTGAGTAGACTTTATGCAGGGGAATATTTGGGTAATGATATGTTTCAACAATGTCACTGCTATAACTTTTTGAAAATTGAATTGGTCAAACCCAGGGGTCATGATTTGAACGTTTTGGTACAGGTGCACTAGGTAACATTGCCCGGACGTATGCAGTCACATATTTTCTAGGCTCTCAGCGACCAATCTCACAAATCCTTCACACAACCCCTTTAAATGCATACCTGAAACACCATGAACATGTAAACTCACTCGGCGGTCATAATTTGAACAATTTTTGTAGAGGTTCACTAGACCACACGCCAAATATGTAAGCTCTGGGCCTTGCGGTTTCAGAGCATAAGATTTTAAAAGTTTTTTCTACAGGAACAAAAAACCAGTGACCCCCAGGGCTGTGTCAATTTTAGTCCGTGTCATGATTTGAAAAATCTTGGTAGATGTCCATTGGGCAATGCTACATGCGAAATGTCTAAGGTCTGGGATTTGTGGCTCAGAAAAGAAGATTCTTAAAGTTTGTCTGATTAGTTGCCGCAGTAGTCTTTGAACAACTTTGGTAGAGCTTCATGCAAGGAACATCTCTGTGCAGTTTCGTTAAAATTGGCCCAGTGGTTTAGTAGAAAACTTTGTTTGAAGCATATTGTGAACTATGGACATCCACCGGTACACATCTGCCAACCGACAGACATGTGCAAACCAATGATATACCCCTTCTTGTCGATGGGGATGGGGGCATAACAATTAGGCCCAAACAGAAATAAAACCTAAACAAATATGTAACTGAATTGTTAATAAAACACAGTAACTTTTTTATCACAACAAAAGAACAGTCTCAGAAAGCAACAGTTCACCTCATTTAGTTCCAGTCTTGCCTGTAAATTGCATAAAACAAGAAACAGTTTTGATATAACAACAAACCATAACTCTGTTGCTTAGTTATGCAACTACTTTTGAGGGAGCAGAATTCTTCTCATCTACAATGTATTTACCAGGAAGGATAACCTACAAAGTGTTTTCAATGTTTAAAATATTATTTTTAATCCAGTTACACTGTACTTTTAATACTGTAAATTAGGTAATTTTCGTGTGACCAAAATTTTACGTTTTATGAGCAGACAGATTTATTCGCGAATTTGAAGTTCGCAAAGGAGAATTGTCTAATAGTAAATCTATGTGAAATTAATCTTTCATAAGATTTTTAAGTAAGCGAAGTGGAAAACTCGCGAAAATAGCAAAAAACATTAATTTAAATATTAACCAATTTACAGTAGTTCTAGAATTTGTAGCAAGAAAGTCTCAAAAGGGTTGAAATTTGCATTTGCGCACAAATCGAAATCCAAATCATCATTTGTGCACCGTAAATTGCTATCAATTGCGTTAAAGTATTATGTAGACATTGTAAAGAGAAAACCGTTACCCAACTATGCAATACACAGGGCCGTAACGTGATTCATTCTATTATTTGTAAACAACCAATGAAAGTTTTGTAAAATGTTTACGTCATTTTCCGATAACAACCGACCAATGGAAATACAGAATTAATCACGTGGATATCGTCCGCTTGAGTGCGCACAGAAGAAAACAACAAACGCATAATTGTTGTTATAAGAGAGGTCTCATCAACCATTAAACGAGGGAGATGGACCTTAAAACGATAATACAATACGTTGTTATACGAGGTATTTTAGATAACATTCATCTAGGCTGTCCAAACTTTGCACTTTATAATGACATGCAGTATATTATTTTCCACAATATTTAGACCATGTGTGTAAATTATGTCTGCACGGGTTATTAATACATTCTGATATGCCTCCGCTTCCTTTAAAGTCACGATTCAAAAACATGCGCGGCGGCTTTGATGCTTTGCATTAAAATTCGTCTTGTATAGTTTTTAATAGGAGAAGCAATGGGACTGACAAGGAAAAATATCTAGCAGCTCCTCTTATCAGGAAATATTCTTGAAACTTAGTCAGTATGGACATCTTAAAATTTAGTTTTAGACCAAGAATTGGCCGTCTGATGTCAAGCAAGGGCTCAAAATGTCAGATATGATGATACCCGGTATTATGCAGATTTATGGGGTCTGGGAGAGGGTAAAAAAGAATTGATTTTTAAACACACCTGCCCTGTACAGTTTTATTAATTCTAATTATCGGCTACAATAGCTACATATCAAACTATACTTTTTTAAGATGTCTAGTTTTGAAATTAAAATCGAGACTCCTGCATGCTTCTCTTAATAGACTTGGGCATTAAATGAGTTTTGCAGTTTTAGATTTTACTGACTTTCACAATATATTCTTAAAATTTAAACGTCTGTTGTGTTAAAATTTACACGGAATATGACGAAAGGAACAACTAAAATGTGATGGATGGTACATTATGTTAATGACATATATATTTTCAATTTTCGGCTATGTATCACATAAAAATATTAGTTCTGGTTGGTAGTTTAGATGTTCTGTTGAATTAATTGGTCACGTTTTGTTAGTAGATAGTACTGTAAGTTTGGTTT
Source organism: Saxidomus purpurata (assembly GCA_022818135.1). Lineage (NCBI taxonomy): Eukaryota > Metazoa > Mollusca > Bivalvia > Venerida > Veneridae > Saxidomus > Saxidomus purpurata. The sequence continues at coordinate 8,108,956 of JAFMSR010000012.1, forward strand.
TCTTGTTGGTGGTTTTAATATTTTTCTATTGAAGACAAGGGCAGTTATATCGTTCTGACTAGGTTCTTGTAGGATGATTGTGTCTATTTTCTATATAAAGTGATTGCAGAGTGGCAAGTTTAATTATCGCTTGTAAATTCTGTCTCCGTTGAAACTTGTGTCGTTAAGTGGGCTCAGCGGCTGAAAATATCAACAAAGGATTTTGGTGACAGTTTACAAAACAAGTACACATGTCAATCTGCAAGATAAAAAAGACACTCGGTTTCGTCGAGTTCGATCATTAATAATACAAAAATAATAACAATAATGACTTGAATTAACGAAGGTTACAAATAACTCGAAAATATTTGCATTTCAAGTACATATCAATAATAGAGAAAAGATTTAATGCCTCACCGTATGTAACTCTCCGTCTTTTACAAAGTAGTCGGAGTGTGTGTCCACCTTGTCTTTCAACTGTGTTTTGGCTTTGAACGTGATTACGCCATTACTAAACGTAGCTACTTGCTAGATTAAAAAAATACAAGATGAAGATAAACTTCCCCATTAGTGTACTCCCATAAGAGAAAGACAATACAAGATGAGGATAAACTTCCCCATTAGTATACTCCCATAAGAGAAAGACAATACAAGATGAAGATAAACTTCCCCATTCGTATACTCCCATGAGAGAAAGACAATACAAGATGAAGATAAACTTCCCCATTAGTATACTCCCATAAGAGAGAAAGACAATACAAGATGAAGATAAACTTCCCCATTCGTATACTCCCATAAGAGAAAGACAATACACGATGACGATAAACTTCCCCATTAGTATACTCGTAGAAGAGAAAGACAATACACGATGAAGATAAACTTCCCCATTAGTATACTCCTAGAAGAGAAAGACAATACACGATGAAGATAAACTTCCCCATTAGTATACTCTAAGAAGAGAAAGACAATACAAAATGAAGATAAACTTCCCCATAAGTATACTCCTAGAAGAGAAAGACAATACAAGATGAAGATAAACTTCCCCACTCGGATACTCCTAGAAGAGAATGACAAAACACGATGAAGATAAACTTCCCCATCAGTATACTCCTAGAAGAGAAAGACAATACAAGATGAAGATAAACTTCCCCATCAGTATACTCCTAGAAGAGAAAGACAATACAAGATGAAGATAAACTTCCCCTTTAGTATACTCCTAGAAGAGAAAGACAAAACACGATGAAGATAAACTTCCCCTTAAGTATACACCCATAAGAGAAAGCCAATACAAGATGAAGATAAACTTCCCCATAAGTATACTCGTAGAAGAGAATGACAATACAAGATGAAGATAAACTTCCCCATTCGTATACTCATACAAAGGAAAGACAAAACATTTTGTATAGTGTCTTCAAAACTTAGCATGGAAATAAATGGAAGTGTGTATTGAAGTGCAGGCTCAAAACGCTGGTGATGTTATAAATATGATGTAAAGAACGTACATCGTTCTGTTATAAACATTACGAATCAATAAAATATCCACACACTGTTATAAAAGATATAATTCAAAGTTTCGATGAAAGCGTGTCAATTTTAATTTATTAATATATTTAAAAGGAAATAAAAGTATATTTATTATTTGTATTTACAAAAGACTATAGCCGTGCTCGACAACAATCTATGAATTATACCTTGTTATGAAAAACCGGCGGGTTCGTGAGGTGGTCTTTCGACTCAAATTCTTCGCCAAATTTAAATGTCATGTCATAGTTAACGCCCTCTGCGATCTGAAGATCGATGTACACTGAATCCCCTCTGCGTTCGATTAACATTGTCGGTTTCAGTTCGGCGTACTTCTTGATATCATCATCCGAGGCCCCTACAAAATGTCACAACTATATTCGGCATTACCTATCTTTAGAAGTTTTGGTAACAAACGATTTCAGATATATCTATATCTATATGTATGAAATCATTATGGGCGTACTTTGGAAATGCGCTTGCGTGTAAACTAGACCGCTCGATGATTCAAACGGTAAGAATGCGTTTATCTGGCAATCACGTGACCCGGTATACTTTTGCGTCATGATAACTGAAGTTTAGTTATTGATATTAAACAATCGGTCAATATCAGGGGTGAATTTTCTGATATATTAAGCAGATCGCATTATTAATATTAGTCAAAGATTTATTAATAGCATTTAGAGAACGGTTAGTCACGTGTTTTTTCAATATCATTATTTCGGGAAAAAATATCAGAATGCTAAGTCTTTACATCAAAAATGAATTTTTCAAATAGACTGATGTCACGAAATTTACTCAAAAATAGCAAATAACTTGTGTGTATTAAAATATTAAACTAGATTATATACGAAATATACAAAAAAGACTCCGTTACGCTAAATTGATACTGCATTTTGCTGTTTATGCAACATAGAGTTAATGTCAACGGGTATCAGCTTAACTCGACATATTTTAGCTCGACTTTTGGAAGAAAAAGGGGAGCTATCCTACTCGCCTCGGCGTCTGCGTTAGTGTCACACCTTGGTTAAGTTTTTCGTACCACCCCGCTTTATTTCAAAACCATTTGAGGTATTACTTTGAAACTTACCATACTGGTAAACCATCATAACCTTCATCTACAGACAAGAATACATAACTCTGTCAAGGTTTTTGACAGAATTATGGCCCTTTTTTGACTCAGAAAGTGTATTGAGCTCGGTTAAGTTTTTCGTACCAACCCACTTTATTTCAAAACCGTTACAGATATGGCTTTGAAACTTACCATACTTGTTTATCACCATTACCTCCATCAACAGACACGATAACATAACTCTATCAAGTTTTTTGGCAGAATTAGGCCCCTTTTTGACTTAGAAAAAACATTGAATATTGGTAAAATCCACTTATTGACTTAACCTTTTGAGATATTGCTTTGAAACTTTGAATGCTTGTTTGCATCATTAACCCTATCTGCAGGCAAGAGAAAGTAACTATGTCAAGGATGTTTTTAGAAATTAAGACCCTTTATCGACTAAGAATCTCGGTTAGTTTTTTTCGTGAACTGTTTGAGATATTACTCTTAAAGTTGGAATACTTGTTTACCATCATGATTCTCAAACATAGGCAGGAGAAGGTAACTCTGTCAAGGATTTCATATGAATTATGGCCCTTTTTGACTTAGAAACTCAATGATATTTTTCATTCTTGTCCATTTGGAAATGGTGACTTTTCCATTTGAGATATTACTTTGAAAGTTGGAATACTTATGAACCATTATGACACCTATCTGTAAGCAAGAGAAGATAACCCTGTGAAAATGTTTCTTGATTTGTACTTATAAATGTATAGTTAAAGTATTGTGTGCAACTGGCAATGTCATGCACATATATCATTAACAACTTTGCTGTAGTATTCAGGAATATCAAACAATTAAGTTTGATAACAAGTTTATTACAAATTAATGTTGCCACAAGTTTTGATTTCCGCACATAGTATGAAAATTTGAAAGTAATTATTTAAAAAATCTTCGTTTTGAAACAAATGTTGTACATGTATTTAGTACACTATACAGAAAAATACAATAACCTAAGCATTTATTTTGACTGAAGCGAAAAAAAGTATATCAACCCTAATTAATACTTAATATGTTAAAAGATACACTTACCCATTTTTTTCAACGCCTCTCCGAGGTTTTCGTCCCTGTCATGTTTCCAAACTCCACAAAATATTTTCTCGAAGGAATCCATATCCGTTGCCATTGCTGTTACTGTCTCAAAAGTTAGTCCTACGTGCATAAAATCTACCCTTCGAATGAAATGTTGAAAGCAATGTTCAATTATTCATTTGATACCACTGGGCTGACAAGCCGTCGTATCGTAGACGCTTAAATATTTACTTATGTTTATCATTAAAGAAAATACATCGGGAATAGGCCTAACTGCCCTCTTCATTCTCTGGGATTAAATATGGAAAAAAAACATTGTTACATGGGTTTTACATAACACCTGACCAATATATTATACTATACCTTGGGCCAATACGACCACCCTCGGACAAATAACAAGGCCAATATGAAATCACTTGATTAATGATAATTTTATTATTCAACTTTACAATATTGGCTAAATAAACAAGAATATAAAGAGAATCTAACATGTTCATGAGTTGTGGATAAGGAAATCCCACCCAAGGGTTGAGATACGTCACAAAAATGAGGCTCTGTCGAGTTTTTTTGGACGTATCTCAACCCGAGGGTGAGATTTCCTTATCCACAACTCAGTTGACATGGTAGATTTATTTTCCTACCGTTTGAATCGCATTTTCACACAAGTAAGAAGAAATAAATATAATTCTACAGGAGGGGGGTGAAAAAATGAAAATCAACTTTTTCTCGAATTTTACTTCAAAACTGTTATGGATGGATAGAAAATGATCTAACTAAGAAAATGAATAACCATTACTCTATGTTTATTTCAAAAATAAAAATTTTACAGTCATTTTTCGATATCAGCATGAGTCTAAAAACAAAATGGCGTCGTTTAAAAATCTAACGGAAGTGACTTCTCCGTATTGGCCCTCTCTTTTAAACCAATCAGAATGCTTGAATTCCATATTGGCCCTGCTTTTCTCGTATTGGCTCTGCTTTTCTCATATTGGCTCAGTTATGCTTTGTATTAGCTCTACCTGTGGTTCATATCATGTGTGCAATTGATCTAATACAGAGTGAAATATTGTAAAGTTGAATAATAAAGGCTAGTTGTAATCGATACTGGTAGAATAAAAAAGACAATGAAAAACCTACAAGGCAACAAAGATATTTTATACATGTAGTATACAGATTAACGTCTCCATAGATAGAAATCGGACATAATAAATCTGCGAACAAATCGAAACTCAATACACCAGTTGTTGTTATTTGCATAACTATTAATTGCAAAACTATTAATTGCATAACTAAGACATACCAACTATAATATACGCACGGTAGTTTTCAAACTAATTACTCAAATTACCTAAGTTCAGAATACTTTACACACATGTGATTTTAATTGTGATAGTTTACGAATGCAATTGTAGTGAAACGTATAGTCTTTAAAAGATTCTGAGACAAACGGGGGATTAAAAGTATATCATATTTAATACTTGATAAAGATGTAAAAATGATCTACTTCAAATTCGTCCCGACTACCCGTGGTGAGCACATGGCAATAATACTAAAATAAATTAACTGTGCTTAAATTTGACTGTCGGAAGAGTTTAAATATTATATCTTTCTTGTTAAGATTGTCATGCGTATGACTGTTAGCAAATAAGAAAAATGTGCCAACAGACCAACTAGAATTTGGAGAGTATTTCAAAATAAAAGGAAATATTTTTGTTCTCCAACTAACATATTTACACGATATTTAGGCATCGGTTGGGAAAACTTGTTGACACAGAAAAATTCAACTATTAGCGTGCTTATCCTTTAGGATGCTAATGGACGTGTAAAGCCAATTGAGTGTCATTCACAGAATAACTCTACTGTGAATGACTCTACTTATTATCATCGGCAGAACGAAATAACGTTTGTATACATTGTGTAATTATTCTCTTCACAGGTCTAATGCATACATTCTACCCGGTCTTTTCTTGTTTTGAAAACTTGACTTTAATATAATTTATGAAAATTCATAAAGGTATCTACAAAGGTAGATTGTTTTTGGCTCTTCCGATCCGAGCGTTCGTTAGCTGAAATACATCTTGAAATACAGTAAACTCCGGATATAACGACTCCGGATATAACGACTCCGGATATAACGACTCCGCATATAGCGAAATTTCGGTTATAAAAGGAACAAATGTTCTAGGGCCCGATTTTTTCTCTTTATTTATTTATATGAAAATGTTTATACGGATATAACAATCTCCGGATATAAGGAACACATTTAAATTGTCCCAAGGAGTTCGTTATATACAGAGTTTACAGTAGTCCATTACAGCTGACAGAATTGATTTATCGTTTGAAATAGCCAAATATAGCTTTCTTTCTCAAAGTTATAGAGGATATTTGTTTGTTTCAGTGAAATATCAATTTTATTTCACAAGTGAACACCAAACAATGATATTTTCACGAGTGGCGTAGCCACGAGTGAAAATGTCATTTGTTTGGAGTTCACGAGTGAAATAAAGTTGATATTTCACTGAAACAAACAGATTTTCTTTTTATTTTATGTTTTTTTTGCAAAATATTCAGTAAAATTTGGAATTATAGTATTTCTTATTCCCCACGGAGAACCCCAGAATGATTACTACCATCATTACTGAAAACGCAACAAAAGTAGTTCAAAATATTTTGATTATTTAAGGTAAAAGTATTTAAGAAGTAATTTCAAGCTTTATCATAATGCGAAAATGAAACATTAATTCATTAGATATAGGCCTAAATTGATTTTTTTTTAATAAATAAGTCTGCACTTCGTCACACCATGAATCGTGGCGTAATAATCAATCGGCTGTTCATTCATTAAAAAATGCTCAGTCCAGGGCTGACCTAAGTGCAAAATTTGTCACAATTTAAAGCATTTCTGAATAATGAGCGATTGTAGAGGTAGTTTTCCACTTTTTATAGGTGACTTATAGGTTTCAGACCATGATCATACAAGTATTAAGAAATTACTGTGAAAATTGGATGGTGGTGAAAAAAAATGAAAATCAACTTTTTCTCAATTTTTTATTCAAAATTGTTATAGATGGATAGAAAATCATAATTTATATTGTATATAAATTCGTTTATGTTTCGCAGATAGCAGTGTACTTAAAACCTGATATGCATTATACATGTATTGGGATAGATAGCCACTTACTTCCTAGTGCTTTGTCATATATAGGTCAGATGCAGATTATGATAAATTTAATCCCTGCCAAGCTTATATTTACACGTGACCGTGGTCAGTTCTGCATCATATCATGTAATCTAGCTCGCAGCATCTCAGATCTCGACCAATCGTAAGGCTCAATTAACTTGTAGTTAGCGTGACTTCAAAGGTTCGCGTGGTTTTGAGTTAATTCAAGAAAGCGCCCACTCAGAGAAAAGACGTACCCGGAACATTGGATTTGGATTTGTAATTTGTATCGTTTACATTTTATTTTTACTTTATTATATTCTTGAACATGTGCAGGATTACTTTTTATTTATTTACTCGACAGAGGGTGAGATATGCACTTTATTTATAAACGATTAGTTACATAGATTTCCTCAATGTTGTTTGCAATTTTCGACGACGACTTTATCATTGACAACTGTTTGTCATTGTAGTGAGATAATAATTTAATGTGTCGTCTTTCTAACATTTTCGAATCTCACGACTTATACCCTGTCTGACCTGCCTTTTACAATACAATTGTGTCAACACACTTTGAATGTTTTGATTATGAGTCGCATCTGAGAGATTGGGCATTTTTGAGTGGGCGAATTAATATAAATTTAGATGACGTTTGTCATAAAATGTTTATGCCTGGTACAGGCGGAGCCACGATGTTCTGATAGAACAGACTTAACTTGAAACCAGTTTGGGACGACTATTTCTAATCTCCCAGCTTGAAGCAAATATTGTTTACTCAAATATGGATGATTTAAGTCATTTTTCGGTCACTCCAAGAAACCTCGATAAGAACATTCCACACTTTGCAGATGAATGCATAGCTCAACGAGCAAAAATCGTTATGAATTTAGAATTTCTTCCTCGACTAGACAATTATACTAGTTTCAATGAGAATGTGAACGAAGGCAATGGAATTTTAGCTGCTGAATTCCGTGAATATTTATTCATAGGGGCAATAATTCTAACATTCGTTTCCTTTCAGAATTTGTAGCAATTGATGGAGTTCATATCAATTAGCTACTTACCTTGTTCTACTATATCAGGAGCAATTATTTTTGCGGAACAAAATTTTAGAAATGGAAATATGTTAAAGCTGTACACATAAACATGTTATCTAGAAGGGAAAGAAATGAAAGATATTAATCTAAACTTCAGCATTTACCGATTATGACATTCATTTTTTACTGAATTTATTTTTCATAGACTTGCACAAAATTAATTTGTAATACTTACAAACAGATTGATCAGCATTTGAAAATTTCACAACGTAAGTAATCATTTATCATATTTAAGCTGTGACAAACATGCAGCCTAGACTTGTACATTATTTATATATTCATCATACGGAGAGCGAGAGAAATGCTTGTCTACAGAATATACATGTGTCTAGGGTATCATTTGTCTGACACGTCGTATGATGAAACTTTTTATTGATAAAAGATGACGGCGAATTTAGTTTACTTAAATAGAACCGATTATATGTTCCATACAGTTTTATAAAATGTATATGCCATCATGCACTGTATACATGAATATCTAGCCATTCATTTATTGGTCATTTCCATATGTTCCTGCATGTGTCATACATGTTCATACAGTTGATAACTATATTATTATGGGCTTTTGACTGTCAATGCATGTTATATACATGTCTATACAGTTAATTTATGTTAAGCCCGACTCAACTGCTCATGCGTGTCATACTTTTACATGCTCATACAGTTGGTATAATACCATGCAAATTGGCTTTGACTGTGAATGCATGTTATACATGTCCATACAGTTCATTTATACAGTTCATTTATATTTTGCCATTTCAACTGTCAATGCGTGTCATACATGTTCATACAGTTGGTGTGCTACTATGCAAATTGGCTTTTGACTGTCAATGCATGTTATACATGTCCATACAGTTCATTTATATTTTGCCATTTCAACTGTCAATGCGTGTCATACATGTTCATACAGTTGGTGTGCTACTATGCAAATTGGCTTTTGACTGTCAATGCATGTTACACATGTTCATACAGTTCATTTATATTTTGCCATTTCAACTGTCAATGCGTGTCATACATGTTCATACAGTTGGTGTGCTACGATGCAAATTGGCTTTGACTGTCAATGCATGTTATACATGTTCATACAGTTCATTTATATTTTGCCATTTCAACTGTCAATGCGTGTCATACATGTTCATACAGTTGGTGTGCTACTATGCAAATTGGCTTTTGACTGTCAATGCATGTTATACATGTCCATACAGTTCATTTATATTTTGCCATTTCAACTGTCAATGCGTGTCATACATGTTCATACAGTTGGTGTGCTACTATGCAAATTGGCTTTTGACTGTCAATGCATGTTATACATGTCCATACAGTTCATTTATATTTTGCCATTTCAACTGTCAATGCGTGTCATACATGTTCATACAGTTGGTGTGCTACTATGCAAATTGGCTTTTGACTGTCAATGCATGTTATATACATGTCCATACAGTTCATTTATGTTAAGCCCGACTCAACTGCTCATGCGTGTCATACACGTTCATACAGTTAATACTTATATTATTGGGCTTCTTGACTGTCAATGCATGTTTATATACATGTCCAAACAGTCAGTTTATGTTTAGCCCGACTCAACTGTTCATGCGTGTCATACGATGTTCATACAGTTGATACTTACTATATTTATGATTCGGATATACACATAAATATGTTCATACAGTGAGTAATTATAATTTGGCTTCTATATCGAATACTTGTTTTTCTTGATGCTATATTTATATATCATGATATATAATTGATTTTTTTTTCTCTCAATAATTTGTCAAGAACTACCATAGACAAATATCTTTTGTTTGTCTGTAGCAAGATATATGTATTGTTGATGCTTGGACAGTTTGGTGGTTTTCATTGTCCAACTTTGTATCATTATTAATTTGAACTTGATCTGATAATCTTATTCTATGAAATTATTAGAATACATATTTGAAAATAAAACGTCTGGCAGGACCTGGCTCTGCCAGACAATATCAATCAAAAGGTGTTCGTAGTTATAGTAGTTAAGTAATGTTTGGCCTTATAATAAAAAGCTCAACGGCTAGTTCTATGCTACAAATAACTTCGAGTGACTAAACAAACTGGCGTCAAGAAGACATAAAATCATAATTTATATTGTATATAAATTCGTTTATGTTTCGCAGATAGCAGTGTACTTAAAACCTGATGCGCATTATACATGTATTGGGATAGATAGCCACTTACTTCCTAGTGCTTTGTCATATATAGGTCAGATGCAGATTATGATAAATTTAATCCCTGCCAAGCTTATATTTACACGTGACCGTGGTCAGTTCTGCATCATATCATGTAATCTAGCTCGCAGCATCTCAGATCTCGACCAATCGTAAGGCTCAATTAACTTGTAGTTAGCGTGACTTCAAAGGTTCGCGTGGTTTTGAGTTAATTCAAGAAAGCGCCCACTCAGAGAAAAAGACGTACCCGGAACATTGGATTTGGATTTGTAATTTGTATCGTTTACATTTTATTTCCCTATCCGCCCCAACCTCCCTCCTGGCTATCTATACCTATTCATGCTGAAATCTAACAATTGTTTTAGGTGGTTTTCATTGTCCAACTTTGTATCATTATTAATTTGAACTTGATCTGATAATCTTATTCTATGAAATTATTAGAATACATATTTGAAAATAAAACGTCTGGCAGGACCTGGCTCTGCCAGACAATATCAATCAAAAAGGTGTTCGTAGTTATAGTAGTTAAGTAATGTTTGGCCTTATAATAAAAGCTCAACGGCTAGTTCTATGCTACAAATGAACTTCGAGTGACTAAACAAACTGGCGTCAAGAAGACATAAAATGATCTAACTAAAAATTTGAATACCAACAACCCTATGTTTATTTCAAAAATAAAAATTTTATATCCATTTTTCAATTTTATTTAATGTTCTATCACCGATAAATGAGGGGAAATATGTATCTCATAGGTGAATAATTCGATAAAGCTGAGTATTTTAACGTAATTAATCACTCACTGTCAATCATGTGTATGATACTTTTGTATAGATGACAAACTGGAGATCCTGGGTGAGAAATATGGAACTTTTGTTTAGAATGTGGTTAAAAAGTAGTTCGGCAAAAACAGTGAAAATAAAAATGATATTTTCACTGCTTTGAAACAGTGAAATACCAATTTTATTTCACCGATATATTTCAGTATTTCACTGAAAAGCATAAAATAAATGGTCTTATTTCTTCCTTATATGAAGCTTATGCATGGTCGACTTTTTTTCCACGTAAACTTTATGGAGGGGAATATCTGGGTAATGATTATGTTTCAACAATGTCATTGCTATAACTTTTTGAAAATTGAATTGGTCAAACTCAGGGGTCATGATTAAAACGTTTTGGTACAGATGCACTAGGTAACATTGTCCGGATTTATGCAGTCACAAGTTTTCTGGGTTTACGGGTTTACGACCAATCTCACAAATCCTTCACACAACAATCTGAACCAACACTTCATAAACATGTGAACTTACTCGGGGGCCATAATTTGAACAATTTGTAGAGGTTCATTAGGCATTGCCACATGCCACATATGTAAGCTCTGGGCCTTTCGGTTTCAGAGAGTAAGATTTTAAAAGTTGTTCCTACAGAAACCTACCAGTGACCCCCAGGGCTGTGTGTATTTTGACCCGGGGTCATGATTTAAACAATATTTGTAGATGTCCACTGGGCAATGGTACATGGCAAATATCTAAGGTCTAGGACTTGTGGTTCAGAAAAGAAGATTCTTAAAGTTTGTCTTATTAGTTGCCGCAGCAACCAGAGTCCTGCATGGAATGAAAGTTTTTGAACAACTTTGGTAGAGCTGTATGCATCTGTGCAGTTTCGTTGAAATTGGCCCAGTGGTTAGAGTAGTAGGAGATATTGTTCGAAGCGTATTTTGAACGATGGATATTCACCGATCCTGAAATCTCAACTTATCAAATTACGTTGTATAACAAGTGGATCTAAACAAGTCCGGAAAGTGTATTTTGAGTGGGTGATTTCTATTTTGCGGAGACCCGGCTTGCAAACCTTACATAATTATGTTTCTTATCTAAACATCTACTCTGTCTTTATTATGTCGATAGAAAAATCAGAAAATAATAACTAGAGGGCCAAGATGGTTCTATATCGCTCACCTGGCTACCATTGGCTGTAATACAAGGTCAACTATCACATCACAGGAAGGGTCAATTTTAACCCGGGGGTCATCATTTGAATAGTCTTCATAAAGATCGTATACACAATGTTACGTTTTAAATATTTAAACTCTAAGTTTTGATTTTTTAAAAAGTTTTTCCTATATAAGCCTATATAAAATAAAGTGATCCCCGGGCGAGGCATATGGAACTTTCAATTTTTCCAATACTCGATGTATCGGTACATTTTTCACATTAAACAAAGAAGGATAAAATCGGTTTAACCGTCATAACTTTTAAACGGATTTATATTACGCTTATGCGTTGATGACAAAAGTTGGCAAATTCTTTTATCTAAATGGTGATATAAATTTCAAAAATATTAATTAAGTATTTCACCTACCCATTTTGGTTTAAAATTTATCACCCCGTTTTCCCTATGAAAAGCTTATGGCGGTCTTAAATTGCTTCATTATTTCAGTGATTTGTTGAAACATTTCGTCTTATATAGAGAAAATCATTTAAAGGATCGCTTATGCGTTTGTAGCATCGGCAAGTGAAATATATAAGGAATAAAATGGTGCAAAATTTTTATTACATGGTTTCCGATTTCACCTACCCATTGAATGATTTATAAACTGTTAACATGTAAAGTCTGACGGATCGGGTGTCTCCGTGGTTTTCACGGAAATTATCGACTGGCATTCGGAAATCATAATAAAGCTAGGCTGTTAAATATTGATTAACTTAGGGACCGTCAATATAGATTTTTAAATTGTTTGTTTCAATTTAATAAAATAAATATGGTAGAAGTGCCACCTTTTTTCTGCTTATTGTGTATTTTGGTGTTGTTTTTTTCAATTGTCACAGTAAAATGTATATATTAAACTGGCTTCTTTAGAGGTGTATTTGCATTTTGACATCTTAAAGGCCCAAAGATGGGACATGTCACCTGTACGTGTTTTTATAAGTCATGGCTTCTATCAATTGTACCCTCCACTTGTCAAAAAAGTGTGAATATTGTTGTTAATTGCAAAAAGTGTGACACAATGGTCCCATACCTTTTCTGGTTATTAAAGTCGTGAGAGAGAGATTTTTGTACTTATGTTTTTAATTTTGAGATAAATTCAGTGTAAAATTATCTTTAAATACAGCAACTGTCGAATATATTTTTTTTATATCATTAATTATGAAATGAACACATTTGGAGAGAGAAAGAGAGAAAGAGAGAAAGAGAGAAATTTGTACTTATGTCTTTGAAAAATATATTCATGTTAAGCTTTAATTTTGAGATAAATTCAGTGTAAAATTATCTTTAAATTCAGCGAGTGTTGAAAATATTTTTTTATAAAATTTTATTTTCCATCATATTTAATTATACTCGGATTTCAAGATTGCATTTTCAATTTGACAAAATAACCTTTTAATTTGTTATGTTAAAATATATATGGAATCTATAAATTTTCATCATCAATGTTAACACACTGTTTTTATTGCGCCATAAATTGGTTTAATCCGGATGTTGATTATTAGGGGGTAATAAACCCCTCTTGTTCGATAATTTATTACCGCGTTTTGACCAATATATGTGCTTCGGTTTTAAACTATGAACAATGACTTAACAACAGTTTTGTGTTAATAAAAAAATAATTTAATCTAAGACTTTTATTTTATCTCTTTATATATTAACTAACTAATTAATTTAAGGTGTCAAACTATCTTATACTATTTATGTAACTTAACGAAAACATAATTTTAAAGTTCATTGTTGATTAAATGATTTATGAAATAAAAAAGTAATTTACACAATAATGATTTCTTAGGTCATTTATTATCACATTGCCCCTCTTCATTTTCTTTTAAATATTCTTTAAATCTAATGCAATAAATCAGTTAGTCAGCGCAATCTCAGAAAGTCAATATGATTTATCGGTACAATGATTGTGAAGAATGTAACTGTCACACTTCAGCGCTAGCTTACATTATCGATTTTTGCTGACTAACTGATTTATGACTTATCGTGATACGGAAACTTCCGATCGGCAACGATCAATATTGATGTAGACAGTATTGGATTATCGATTTTCTAGAGGCTGTTACTGCATCAGCTAGCGTTTAGCGATGGTACACTTTGTTCCATATGTCAATTTTGACCCAGAGATATAATTTGACCATTATTGGTAGAGGTCCACCATGCTTAACATCTAAGATCTAGGCCTAGTGGTTTTTGAGGAAATTTTTAAAGTTTTTCCTATATAAGCCTCTGTAAAATCAAGCGACCCCCGGCATTGTCAATTTTGACTCGGGACATAATTTGAACAATAGTGGTAGACGTCCACTGGGCATGACTACATGCTAAATATATAAGCTCTAAGCCTTGTGGTTTCAAAGAAGAAGATTTTTAAAGTTTTTTTCCCTATTTGTTGCCATAGCAACCAGTGTTCTAGCTGAATGGAATGGAATTTTTTGAACGCCTTTAGTAGAGCTTCATGCAAGGAACGCCCCTGCCAAGTTTCATCAACATTAGCACATTGGTTTCAGAAGAGCTGTTGTGTGAAGAAGACGTACGTCGAACGATGAGTGATCCTAATAGCTCATCCTCGCACTTTGTGCCAGGCGAGCTAAAACAGCCTCTGTATTCCCCAAACGTCATAGTTTTTAACCCGAACGCAGGAGCTTGTGGGACAGCTGAAACTTCAAGCTGAATTTGGCGTCAAATAGATACATGATTTTTAACATTCGATTAGAGAAACATGTTTAAACAGACAAAATGCAAATATTTGAATTTTAAGGATAATCTTTGCGTACACCGAATTAAAACACTAAATACAGGCGTAAAGCTTATTAATAGTGACTCACAAAATGATCCACGTGATTCACCAATTTAATCCGTTTCCTATTTCAAAACTTTATTTGTAATGTGTACTATTTCATGACCTGCAGTTTTCTGTTCATGCATTATCGTGAGCTATTTTATGAACTTTTCTACAGCGTTTTATTCGGTGTATTTCCCTCGTTTTTCATTTTGGTTTTGAATACCTTGCTTTACAATATTTGAACCTTACACAATTAATTATTCTTTGCAAGGTCACTTGTGAACGCCGCCTTAATGTTTTCCAGTTATTTTTCAAAGATCTCAATAGTCTAGTCAGGATTAGCGTGTACATGTATAAGCCATTTTTGAAGACTCATATCTACTAAGCCGAAAGTTAAGAACGGGCATCTTACCTGAATATCGCTAATCCACATATGCATATACATGTCTCCCTTGGTCTTGTGGTTTAGGCATCTGCCTTGGGAGCGGGGGGGGGGGGGGAAGGTTCAAATCCCAGCAGGGGTCCGTTCTGATATGGTCGGTTGGTGATTCGCCAGCTAGTTAAATAATGGTTACCGTATGCCTACCTGCTTGGTGCCTGGCATGAACAGGATATAGGATTCCGGAGGTCAATGTCCTCCGAAAGAATGTCTTATAAGTCAGAAATGGCTGGCTCTTTAAATAGAGGTGACATTATAATAAACACTTAACCTTCTGCATGTACATAAGAGAGAAACATTTGCAAATACTATATGCATTCTCAAACTTGCAGGAAATTGACACAAACGGTTCTGAATACGATAAATCTGGTGTCATATATCAGTTATATACTAATAAGCTACCCAAAATGGTCCATTCAAAACTCCCAGTAGTTTTCGTTGACATGGTGACATATTTTTCTCTTATTAACTCTTCTAATCGGGTTTTGAATTTTAAATTGAGTTCATATGATTTTCGACAGTTTTGATAGGTAGGTCAAGGAAATGTATAATACTTGGGGTCTATCTTTACATAAAATTAGTTTGCAATAAGCTATCTTCATTTTAAATGCATGTCGTTCGATAAAAATACTTCAGCAAAAATGTGTTGTGCTGAAAAGTTTAAAATCTCCTCCACTGCCTAGACACGAAATACTGCGATAGTGTATCAAGAAATCAAGATAACGGTTTACCTTGACCTTTCATCACGGGACCTTGGTTAACGAGCACGTAGTATTATTCCTGTGAAATCATATATAAATATCGTGATATCAGGTCGATATTGCATTGCTGAAAATGTCTTAATTTGGTTGAACTGTTCCAATTATCACTCGAAAGGTAAAACGAATTTGAAAGAAAATTGTACATTTTAAAGCCTAAGCATGCATATTACAGTTATCATTGAACGATTTGTGAAAATGTACTTTAAAAGGTGTTTTTCACCGGATTCGATTTTTACTGGGGCTCGAACTCGCAACCAACAGGATGAGAGGCAGATACCTTAACCTTATCACCACCGCTCTCCTTCTAATATGGCGAAGTTAAAATTGTATCAAATACTATAAACTATATTATCTCTTCATCCACCCTTAAGATCTATCAAACTGACAGAAGGAACATTTGTGCAGCCGAAATCTACTTAAAGCTACATTTATAGCAAATGAGACCAAGCGGCAGCAGCATTGCCGGTCATGCAAAAGGGAGACAACTCAAAAACGTGTATAACAAGCTCCCCGCAGCGGTTACTTCCCTTTCCAGTACAGAGCTCAATGAGGTGTAAGAGAGACAACTCAAAACGAAAAATCAACTTTGAGCCCCCCAAAAAATTCCCACGGCGGTGTTTTGTGACTGTGGCAAATTGTGATAATTACTTATGGAGATAATCACTGCCAAATTTCATCTTCCTTTCTGACATTTAACAAAATATGGCGAATGAGGCATAATCAGTATCATCTAAATGTTTTAATTAACTTTTAAGTAGAGCTTAGAATGAATAACTGTAGTTGTGAAAAGAAGGATATAACATAAGGTTCATTTTAGCTCTACAATGTACTTAAAAGTTTATTTAGCATATGCAACATGATTATTATGTCTTGTCGTTTACATAAGGGTGGATGGCGTGGTGGTCGAAATAAAATAAAAACTAAAAAAAAAACATACCAAAACCAGAAATTTCTTTTCAAAACGCAAACAAAAAATAGATCTACGCAACAATATCATAAACTTACACATGGTGGTGCCGAAGCATATCAAGAACAAGCGAACCACAGTGTTACTTATTAATTCGTACTATGTTTTGTAATGTTGCGAAACGCAAAAGTAATGCATGATTTTAACCACTGCACAACGCTGTATGTAAGCTGTAGCAGTTTCTTGTGGGGTTTAGACTTTTATATATTTGAAGCTTATGTGAAATCAATTGACCCCGGGGCGCGGTCTGTTTTGACATGCGGTCATGATTTGGACAATGTTTGTACAAGTTTACTTAACAATGCTACGTGCCAAATATCTAAGTTCTTGACCACGTGTTTTCAGAGATTTTTTTAGATATTTCCTATACAAATATTTGTGAAGTCAAGTGACCCTAGGACGGAGTCAATTTAGGCCCGGGATCATGATTTGAACAATCTCGGTAGAGGTCAACTTGGCAATGTTTAAGCACTAGGCCTTCTTGTTTCAGAGAATAAGATTTTTTTTCTATATACATTGTAAACCTATGTAAAATTAAGTGACCCCCGGGCAAGGTCAGTTTTAATCAGAGGGTCATGGTTTGAACAATATTGGTAGAGGACCACTAGGCAATGGGGTTTCAGAGAAGAGGATTTTAAAACAATTCTTATTTGTTGCCATAGCAACCAAAGTTCTACATGGAATTGAATTCTTTGAATATCTTTGATACAGCTTCATGCAAAGAACATCCTGCTACGTTTCATTAACTTGTAGTTTTACTACATGTAAGATTATGCATATGATATGTCTTGTGACATGCCTATTAAATACATGATCAGAGAGGGGCTATACGTTTCATACGGGCCGGCATATACCGACGTACTTTCTGTCTATTCGTTTCATATAGCCAGTTGGAATCCGGCGCATTACCGGCGTTTCTGAAACGAATAGCTCCAAATTCAGTGATTTTTAGACAAAATGCACGGTTAAGGGGAAAAACTGCTACATGAAGTTCGTAAAGAGTGTGTTCTGAGTTGACTCCCTTCCAAATGATCAGAAACACTGTTTCAACGTGAATTCAGTTGATAAACAGAAAGTACACGCATGCAGTCGAAAGTAAAAACACCTGTAAAATGTAGGCTTGAAACATTTACAAACCAAACTTTCGACTGCATGCGTTTGACAAATTTAAAGATGGATGAAGAGATAGATTCCAGGAACTGTCTATACGGGAACTACAGTTTCTAATACAATTTTTACACCAATATGGTTGAAGGAGAGCGGTGGTGTAGAGGTTAAGGTGTTTGTGTCTCATCTTGCAGGTTTTGGGTTCGAGCCCAGCTGCCTTTTTTTTTTAACAAAATGTAAAAAGAAACAAATTTGTAAGTACATTCACTTTTCGTTAAGTGATCACTGAATCCCTTCAAACAATAAATGCTACTGCCAAAATTGACAGAATGTCCAGCTAAAAATATATAGGGGAACGGGTCAGGTGAATGTAACGAAATGATATGTTAAGAGAAAAGTGCACCATTATCTCGCATTTTGAAAACTGAAGCATAAACATTAAACAATGATTTTTTCGGCAGAGACATGCACCTTGTCTGAAGAGATTCATGCACTTTAAGTATTCGCTTTTCAGTAACTGTTAGTAACTTGTAGTGGGCTATGTAACAATATCATACTGTATACATACCTTAACGCATTTTCTCACATCAGTTGTCTGTGCAACAACTGTTTTGTCTTCCATTGAAGGATTTAGAAATTAAACTATTTGATAATACATGTCCTGTAACTTGACATCTGACCAGATTGAAGTTGTTCACAGACCGTTTGCTGCCTTTGTGACCATTGTAGACTATGATCATTCAGGGCATCAATGCTGTCTGATCATGATCTGTATTGTTCCTTATTCAGTAAGTTTTCTATGTACAACTATTTAAAATAAGATGGCCAAGATGGCCCTATATCGCTCAAATGGCTACCATTGGTAGCCTAAAGGGTTGTAATTGACTTGTGGATTCTGATTTGAACAATCTTCATAGAGGTTCACTCCAATACATGCTATATTTCAGATACTAGTATCAAAGCTCTGGGCCTAGTGTTTTTTCTAGACAAGATTTTTGAAGTTTTCCCTCTAGAAATCCATGTTGAATCTAGTGAGGCACCCCCACCCCTCCCTTCATGCATGGTCAATTTTCCATAGGGGTCATGATTTGAACACTATTTTTTTTTTTGTGGGTTTAATTAATAAAAAATAAATTATTTTTTTTTTTTTTTTTTTTTTTTTTTTTTTTTTTTATTTTTTTTTTTTATATATATATATAAATAAAAGACCCCCAAGGGTAGAATTTTTTGGGTATATTTGAACGTAGGGGTCCACTAGACAATGCTACATGGCAAATATCTAAGCTCTGGGCCTTGCTGTTTTAGGAAATAGTTTTAAAGCTTTTCCTTTCTTCTGCTTTGAATTATTCCTGCAGAGTTTATCAGCATTGGTCCAGCAGTTTCAGAGACAACGTTTGAAGATGCACGCTTTCAGAATCAATAAGGGTCATCTACTGGTCATGTTCAACCTATCTACAAAGATTGAGGACACTAGGCCAAAGTGCTCTCTAATTATTAATAAATAAAAACTGACCAACATGTACCCAGAAAAGGCTCCAGACTATAGAATTGCTATTAAATGTAACAAAGGGCCATAACTCTGCTATGAATAGGTGGATTGTGACAGCATTTGATGAGCATCATTTCCCTACCCAAATATACATTCCTTCCAAAGTTTCAACTCGAGGAACTATCACTGAAGATGATGAATTCCCCCTAAACACTACAATTTATGTAACATTTGATGCTTTAATTATTGGACCATGCACAACTAGGCATAGTATGTACTTAACAATTTTGTGAAGTATCTTTAAATTCTGACCAGGGGTATGGAGATTACGAGCGCACAATATTTTACTATCTCGCACACCTCTGACCTTGACATTTGACCTAGTGAAACATTTTTGTGAAGTATCATTAAATTCTGTCCTGGGGTTTTGGAGATAGAGCACACAAGATTACATCTACAGACAGACAAGCTCAGTTCTTGCACTTTGTGTGCAGGGAGGGGATAGGGAAGGGGTATAATAAAATCTTGCCAGCCAATACCTTGATATGGCTCCAGAGGGAAAAGCGTGACGGACAAAAGGACAGACTGACAATGCCAAACAATATCCCTCCGCCTTTTGGGTTATAAACTGAATCTGTAAAACTTCTGTTATTACAGCTTTTATTTTCTCTACAATCACATGTTATACAACAATGTGTATTAACATCTATTTGCAAAAAATATAAAACAATAAAAATCATGCCAATTGCCAAATTTCCCAATCGTCTATTATCCTATTTCCTGCCATCATCTCTATCGCATAAACAATACAAATATTGCTCATGTGCCAAAACTCAGCAAATCAATCTTTTAAAAATCAAAATTAGAATTTTAAACACTGCCTCAAAAGATCTCAAAAACACATTTTTTAAAAATTGCGAAGACAAACTTAACCAAAATTCAAAAGACAACTGGTAAAAATATGAGGATTCTTCCGTCCTTTCGAAAAAAAGGTTGCTGTGCAAGCGCGTGTAAGATTTTGTATGAGGACAAACTAAGAACGTAAGATTTTGTGTGAGGACTAAACAAAGAAGCTCGGGACTAAAACGGCATTTAACTTTACCCTGCTAAACCTTACTGCAAATAACAGACTACATTTCTGATTAATACTTTAACTGTCTCTCGCGAACTTTCTTAAATGGCCTAATCCATTTTCCAATTTTGGACAATACCATTTATTGTTCAAAGGGGTGGTCGACATAAAATTTACTGACTGAATAGGGAACAGTGTAGATCATGATCAGACTACTTAGATGTGTGTACTGATCATGATCTGCACTGGTCACGACAGCAGAATCGCTCGTCCCCGGCAGACTTATAGTTAAAATATGGCAAGACAGGTTGTAATACAAAGTTTTTTTGGGTTCACATTTACAAACAAAAGGTTTTACATCCAAGATTATTTATAAATAGTCTGATGCACCAAAAAAAAAAACAAATCAAAAACAGAAACAATGCATCCCGCATTTAAAAGAATGCGACTTCAAAAAGATTTAAAAGAATGCGACTTCAGAAACATTTGAATAGAATGTGACTTCTAAAAGAAACTTTAACATAATAACAATCTAACATAGCACTTCTATACAAAACTGTTTTTTAAATTTCCTTTGATTATATTTCTTTTGCTGTAGATATCAAAATAAACAGATCTGCTTATAAAAAAGATAATACAACAAACACGTCTGTGGCAAAATGATATTGCATTTCTCAGTTAACATCAAACTGCTCGTACTTTTTTCTTACTATAAAATCTGGATTTCCAAAGATGTAATTAAATTAAAAGCATCAATGCCTAAAGAGATTAATTTGTCCTTAAAGGCAATCCCTACAACTAGCAGATTTCATCAAAATGTTAAATGAATGTGAAATAATAAATAAATGCACTTTTCAACAAGAACATATATGGAGAAATGTCTCGTTTCTACACATGCAAATATAGCGATCTTTTATAATAAACTGCTATCCACCCAAAAATTGAAACCAATCATACAATGAAGGTTTAACAGCACCACAACACATCTTAGTTCACTTATCTTAGCTGTTTATTACTACTCTTTTGGCTGAATTTTTTATGTTTGTGGAAGATACTTTTCATAAACATATTATTCATAGTCTTAAATTTGATTTAATAAGTAATTTCAAAGTACACCCAGTTTTAGGGAGTGCCCCTTTAAAATACAACCAAAAATCAATAACTAGTTTTTTGGCTACCAACTGTTGCGTATTCATATAATGAAAAATAGTATATTCAATATACCTAGATATAGCAGCAAAAGGAACTATAAGCACCATCCGTATTTATTATAAACAATGGGACATCACCTCATTCAACTATTAACTCCAGGTAAAGTTAGAATGAATCATTAACAATACTCTAATAAATGCTTAACAAGCCTTTAACAGATGTTTTTATAAAATTACTATAATAAAATTAGTTCATGTGTTATCGAGTCTCTAAACAAAGGTGAAAGTTATTTTGTAACTTCATGCACTGCTTTTGCTAGATAATCAACGTTCCCCGATGTAACGCCAGCCACTGAAATTCTGCCGTCTTTTGTAAGGTACACTGAAAACTCCTTGGTTAATCTCTCCACCTGAAATAAACACAGAAACATTGAGCATTTCCTCAGCTTAAAATTTTCTTTCGTGTTCAAGTCGTTTCTTCACGAAAAAGAGTTGCCACAAAGCCTTACTTATTTTCTGCGATATCATAAAAATCAGAAAAAAAGTACTGCACATTATTTCTAACATGTACTTATCGATTTAAAAAGCAACGTTTTTGGTACAAATAAAAGCTACTTGTAATTGTGTTCCTGGGACTTTAAATATCTACTTTATAGTGAGCTCACTGATCCAAAGGGATCACAGCGAGTAACACCACTGAACCCAAGCAAGGGGAAACTTTTACCTGCAACTACACAGCACTAAACAATTGCTGATGTGACTTTAAAAGTCATAGTCATTGTTTGAGATATGTAAAACTCTAGGAAACTACATCACTTGCCAGAGAGAGAACTGTCCTTGTCAACATTGTCTTATACAATGATTCTTACCTGTGTAGTGTAAAAAAGTCACTCAGATATCAGTTACAAGTGAAACCTTTTTTTGGGTAGTTTTACTTTACCATGAAGGATCGAATTCTAGTCTCTGCCTAGCTAGCATTAGCTATGAGAATCCAGCTAGCATTTTTGCTCCGAGAATCCAGCTTACATTACCTATGAGAATGTTACATTTCTATCAGCTTACCTGATCAGGTTTGAGACCAGTAAAGCAGAACATTCCAATCTGATCTGTGATATGTTGCCAGTTATGTGACGATCCTTCGCGTGCAAGACCGTCCCGCAGTCTGTGTCTCATCTTAATGATACGATCTGCCATCGACTTTACTTCTACTAACCTACAACAGTATAAACAAACATGAAATACCTGTAACAGATTGATTTGATTGTAGCATGTGGGAAATCTGTATAGTGTACAGTACATCTTGACACAGCCTTCAAACTTACACAGATACACTGAGCTTATACATTTGTTTTTCTTGCAAAAGTAAATTTGTAGATCACTCTTGTTGAATGATATTTTAATATGGTAACAAAAAATCTAATGTCTCTAGGGTTTAAGTATTCAAATACATGTATGTTCTGAAAATTTAGACTAGCAATTTTTTTTCTTTCTTGGGGTTGAACACTTGTTTCAAAAGCATGTCAGTTCTTTCCCAGCAGGCATTTCACCTAACTATCAATAAGGGACCAATACAACACTCATATCTTCTGTTAAAAACTGCCTACTTTCTCATTTAAAAAGATATGGTTGGTAGCAATGCTCGAACCAATGACCAAAAATCAATGAGAGGATACAGTGACTTAAAGTCAGTGACTCTTAACTACTCAACCACTGATGCGATCCAATTATTTTTTCAGAGTACGAAACTTGCAAGTGTCATCAAAACTACTGTAACGTGGGTAATTTTTGTGTGACGAAAAATTTCGCAATTTGTGTGCAGACAAACTTACTCGTGAATTTCATATTCGTGAAACGAGACTTCTGTAATAGTAAATCTGTGTGAAATGTATCTTTCGTGAGATTTTTAACTTAACGAAAATAGCTAAAATTAAATCTTCTCAAATATTAACCAATTTACAATACGTGAAATACAAAGAAAACATTACCATTCTTTCCTCAGATCCTTATCATTTAGCACCTTTGACACGATGTGAGCACCGTGAATCGGTGGGTTCGAGTACATGGGTCTGATCAAGATCTTGATCTGGGACAAAACTCTCGCCTGCTCATCCTTGTCTGAACACGCTACTGTGAACGCTCCTGCTCTCTCACCTGGAAAAACAAATCAGCCTCATATCAAGAAAATTTGATCAGTAACAGATTCTGATTCGAATTTTTTGAAAAGGGGCAGCAACTCAGATAACAAGAGGGGCATAAAGTCAATGAAAACAAGAGCTGGGACAGCAGCCATATATGCCCGAAGAAAGTGCTGACAGATAGAAATTACTTGCAGACAGACAACCATCACCATAACATAATACGTCCTTTTGGGCACATAAAAATTGTCCATACATCAATCTTGAAGACCATCATTCAGAATGTAAGTTAAATCACACCCGCCGGCCCCCCCCCCCCCCCCCCCCCCCCCCCCCCCCCCCCCGGTCCTTTTTTTTGGGGATTATGGTCTACAATGTAGGTATTGGTTCTTCTTCTATTTTACAGTTGGACAAAAACTTAAAAGGTCCAATGAAGCTCATCTTATATTTTTACACTAAAACTTGTGATGAAGTTTTCACCTTGAATAGAATTCTAATGACAAAGAGTACAATCCTAGAACATCATTTCTAGACTGTCCCTAGACCAAGGAAGGTGTGACAGCCTCCGTATGTCGCAAGAACTGAAGGATTTACTCTGTGTACAAAGTTTTCCTGTAGTTCAACATTGTAACCTGTTTTTCGAGCCTGAGAAACAAAATCTGTTCCATTTTCAGGGCAGCCTATCTTCTAGCCAAATTTAATTCAAGTCTAAAGGTACAACAGTATAGACAATCAGACTGGAAATTAGAAACAATGGAAACCTTAATTTCTTAAGCATTTTATAAACAAAATCCTGCTTACAAATACTTACCATACAGACCCATATTCTTAGCATATGACTGGGCAAGACATAGGTTATGGCCATCTTTAAGGAATAATCTCACTGCAAAAGCATCTGTGTCAATATTGCCGCTAGCGAAACCCTGGTATGCCATATCAAAGAACGGATACAGGTTTCTCTTCTTAATCAACTGGCTCATCTCCTTCCACTGCTCAGGCTGGAAAGAACACATTAGGTTTGTTCAAACATATTTTTTTTACATTCTAACACTATTGACATTTTTCTCTTATATACGCGCAGATGCATTTGAGCATGATATACATTATATATTACGCAACTGGTAATTGTCTGGTCTATTTTGGGCTTTCGAAATTCCCTCAAGCTTATTCATCACACTACATTTACAGATGTGCATGCGTTAATACCAGAGTTATGCACCTTGAGAAAAGCAATACTACTTCATACAAATTAATTTTTTCTGGATTGCGATACAAGTTATTACAATTATTTTTACAGCTCTTGTGACTCACTCCAGATGAAATCAACCTTGAAGAGAGAGGAAGAGGCGATGTGGAATTATAATGTCCTCACTAAGGACACAACCACTACTTTGCACTGTAGGGGTTCAAACCTGGGACCCTCTGATGATGAGGTGAATGCGCTAGTCTACCACAGCCAAGTCGGCTCCAATATTACGTCATGTATACTGTATGAGGCTCAAGGCCGCTAAAACAATAAACTTTCAACCATGCTACACGGTTACTCGAGGGGCAGATCTTATTAGTGATGTCAAATTTCTGTCATAATCTTCAAAACAACTTCCTTCCTTGTTGGAACTTACCTTTGGATCAACACCAGTTGGATTGTGTGCACATGCATGGAGTAAAATACAGGTACCCTCTGGAATTTTCTGAAATACATTTAGGATTAAAACAATGCAGACCATAATGTAGTCACAACAAAGGAGTCTGCTACATTTCTGTCAGATTGTGAATCTACCTTTTCATGACTTGCATGAAATTTCCTACTATCAAATAATGGATATTAACTTCTGTTCAAGAAAGCTAGCAACTCCTCTCTATTCATTCGTATTTGGACAGATTTCTGATGTCTGAACTTCGCAATTTGTGAGCAGACAGATTTATTTGATTTTAAATTTGCAAAAGGAGAATTCTAATAGTAAAACTATGTTAAACCAGAGTTTTAAATTAGCAAAGTGGTAATTTCGCTAAAATAGCAAAAGTTGAATCATGGCGACCATTACCCAGTTAACAGTATCGATATTCAATCTGATTTAAGTTGACGACAGTATGGCAAAACTAAAATTTGTCCAATATGCACAGGAAATAGAATCTAAAACATTTATAGCAAATTGCAAAGAAGCCCAGTTCAAGCCTGATACATACACTGATGTCTTCCATAGCACCGGCAAAGTCAAATCCACAGGTTGCTGCATCATAGTACCTGTATGTCTTTACAGACATGCCAGAATCTCTGCAATAAAATACATATGTGTACTTGTGGTGTTATTCTGCATCTCTAATGGACCATAATAAATCTTTCTTTTTTTAATATTTTTTTTTGGGGGGAAAGAGGTGTTGAATGGTTTACCTATAAACATAAAATTTCTTGGGGTGGGGGACAGATATAATGTATTAATTTTCAAATAATGTTAACAAATGATAGATTTGATAAGTTCAAACTCTCATCCATTGAACAAAAACTCACTATCAACAGAGCTAAGACCTAACTACATGTGGGCGAGTCTAGAACAACCAGATTTAGTGGAGTTTAGTGCTAAAATCATTTTAGTTCAAAAGCATCTCGTCTCTTGCAACATACATGTAGATATCACAAAATAAGTAAATTTTTAGTGTACAACATTATTCTGTTCCAGATGTTAACATGGTATAGATCTGCAGCTGTTTAATTATCTGATATCTATTAATCAACATATGGTATTTTGTAGAACACATTGTAATAAATAAAGAAATACACTATTATGATAGAATAATAACTGCGACAGTGTTAAAAGAATCAATATGCATGCAGCAGTTTATAGATAACAAAACATGGAGATCATTTTTTTAGAAAGTCTTTTTCCTTTAGATTTTTACTACGAGTAAAGATTTGTTCCTTACTTGAAAATTGGATTGTGATTTCCCCATGTTGGTGCTGGGAAAAAAATCTCCTTGCTTGTTGGATAGAACCGTGACAGGAAGGCGGCACCAACTCTCAGAGATCCTGTACCAGACACACATTGAGCTGTGGCATTCTGAAGAATAAACCATATAGTGAGCACTCAGCAAATCAATTCACAATATAATCCATTTAAAACTCTATAAAAAGATTTTTATGTAATGGTAAAACCTACCACCTTGTTTATTTAAAATTCTATAAATAGCTATTTATGTAACAATTAAAACATATCACCCTGTGACTGGTCACATCATTAATAAAAGTTTTTAAATAGACACTACGGGGATGTAGTTCTCTTTATCTGGTGTACAATGAAACAACTCACCAGTCCATCTTTCACCACGTTACTATCCTCTCCAAAAGCCAGTGCTGCTGACGCCTTTGTGAATTCAGGAAATCCAGAGATTGGAGCATACTCATGGTCTTTCCCTTCTTGTAACATCTGTGTCTCGGCCTGAAATGTACGTAGTGCTTCATGAGCCTGACTGTGAAAACATTAGACCTTTATCCCAAATGGGTGCATATCAACGTGCCCAACTGTACAGTCTTATCTGAACCTATACTGCTCCCTTATCCATCAAAGACAACGTGAGTAACATTGTAACCTTTATCTCTACAATGAACAAAGGTTGTTCTATGACTTAACCTTATCACGTACTGTAAATTGGGTAACTTTTGCATGACAGAAATTTCCTGATTTGTGAGCAGAAGGACATATTCGTGAATTTTATATTCGCGAAAGGAGAATTTTCTAATAGTAAATCCATGTGAAACTAGAGCTATCACTAAATGTGATTAATACCCCCAAAAGGATTGCTTTATAAACTGAAGAAGTTCGTAGTAACATAATACCTTGCAAACAAACTAAAAAGAGATATTGTTCTTAGAAGTTCCTCTCATTGTGCTTGACCATTGTATGAAGTTGTATTGAATTCCAACTTGTAGTTTTCGAAAAATGCTCCAGACAGGGAAAAGTAACAAAGGGCAATAACACTGTAATTAGTCAAGATGGAGTTATGGTTCCTGTGCACTGCACTCCCTCTCACTGTGCTTGACCATTGTATGAAGTTGTATTCAATTCCAACCAGAAGTTTTCAAGTTATGCTCCGGACAAGGAAAAGTAACAAAGGGTAATAACTCTGTAATGAGTCAAGATGGAGTTATGGTTCTTGTGCACTGCACTTCCTCTGAATGTACTTTACCATTGTATGAGGTTGTACTGGATTCCAACTAGTAGTTTTCAAGTTATGCTTCGGACAAGGAAAAGTAACAAAGGGCAATAACTCAGTAAATATTCAAGATAGAGTTATAGTTATTGTACACTGCACTTCCTCTGAGTGTGCTTGACCATTGTATGAAGTTGTATTGAATTCCAACCAGTAGTTTTCAAGTTATGCTCCGGACAAGGAAAAGTAACAAAGGGCAATAACTCTGTAATTAGTCAAGATGGAGTTATAGTTCTTGTGCACTGCACTTCCTCTCAATGTGCTTGACCATTGTATGAAGTTGTATTGAATTCCAACTAGTAGTTTTCAAGTTATGCTCCGGACAAGTAAAAAGTAACAAAAGGGCAATAACTCAGTAAATACTCAAGATAGAGTTATAGTTCTTGTACACTGCACTTCCTCTGAGTGTGCTTGATCATTGTATGAAGTTGTATTGAATTCCAACTAGTAGTTTTCAAGTTATGCTCCGGACAAGGAAAAAGTAACAAAGGGCAATAACTCTGTAATTAGTCAAGATGGAGTTATGGTTCCTGTGCACGCACTTCCTCTCAATGTGCTTGACCATTGTATGAAGTTGTATTGAATTCCAACTAGTAGTTTTCAAGTTATGCTCCGGACAAGGAAAAGCAACAGACCGCCCGACCGACCCGACCCGACCAACCGACCGACCGACCAACCACCGGGTGACTCCTATATACCCCCCTAAACTTCGTTTTGGGGGTATAATGAATCTTTTGTGAGATTTTGAAATTAGCAAAGTGGGAAATTAGCGAAAAATAAAATCATCGCGAATAGTACCCAATTCACAGTACATTCAGACACCATGACATAGTTTCAAACAGGTTCTGCATAATAATTAACTATATACAATTAAAATATACAAGTTTTGTATCCATTATGTCAATGAAGTCTTTACTTAATACATCATATTGCTACAAATTTATCTTCAGACCTTGTTTTTGACCCCTTAAGTGACCTTCTTTAAAACTTCACACAGATTTCATGAAGACAAAATTCTGACCAAGATTCATCAAGACTGGATCACAAACATGCCTCTACAGTACTCAAATCATTGTCTATTCTTTTGCTCCTACAATCTAACAAGCTGTTTGTGTTATCTTGTGTACAGGCAGGTTTACTTCCGCACACATCAGCACACATCACGAAGTAACTGGATATGCAAGTAACTGGATATGCAGGTAACTAGCTACCAGGAAGTAACTGGATACATGTGCTGGTTTTTTTTAAACAAGCAACACATGATAACTTTATGACATTAATTTCATTAATATCAGTGCTATATTTAATATGGAGTACAAAAAGATGCATGGAGACTTAAGCACTAGATTGAATATATGCGTCTCTCTTCATTTAAAAATTGAGGTACTTTTGAGATGAAAAATGTAGACACAGGCTACTAAGTTTGAGGAACCTAGGCCAATGCTACCTTCGACATAGCTTTCTCTACTTATTGATCAGACATGGTTTGGTCTTCCAACAGACTGACCAACGGACATGTGCTAAACAATATACCCCTTCATCTTGGACGGGGACGCATAACAATGAGGCACAAAAAAGAAATGAAACCTAAAAATATGTAACTAAATTGTTAAGGAAGAACACAGTAACTTTTTTTTTATCACAACAAAACAACAGTCTCAGAAAGCAACAGTTCACCTCATTTAATTCCAGTTTAGCCTGTTAATTACATAAAACAATAAACAGTTTTGATACAACAAGAAACCATAACTCTGTTGCATAGTTATGTAACTACTTTTGTGGGAGCAGAATTCTTCTCATCAATTTACCAGGAAGGATAACCAACAAAGTGTTTTCAATGTTTCAAATATTATTTTTAATCTAGTTACACTGTACCTTTAATACTGTAAATTAAGTCATTTTCGTGTGACCAACATTTCATGTTTTGTGAGCAGTCAGACTTACACTCAAATTTTGAAATCACAAAAGGAGAATTGTCTCATAGCAAATCTATGAGAAATTAATCTTTCGTGAGATTTTTAAATTAGCGAAGTGGAAATATTGCGAGAATAGCTATTGGATATTACCCAATTTACAGGAGTTCTAAAATTAATGACAAGAAAGTCCTTGGTATATTATTGTTTATATCTCTGACAAGCATATAAATTAGGCACTGATAAATGTTGTATTCATATATGTATATGTAAAAAGGGGGACACAATTCTGTCAAATATCAAAAGAGTTACGGGGAATGTTTTATCTGGTACAGCAATCATGAGACCAGTAAGTAAATATTCAAGTTTCAAGTGCATATTATGCTTCAGTGAAAATTCAAGATATTGGAGTTGTACACAAATTTTAACCACAGACTGATGCTACCAAATTATTTGTGTATTTTTTAAATTATATGCTACCAAATTATACAACAGTTTCCCAAATTCTTCAAATAGTTCTTAAAGCTGCTCGCCTTCAAATTTTGGTGTAAAACCCCAAGGTTCTTCAGACTGTCTGAAATTAACATATTTCAGAACGAATCATCAAATAAAAAGGTTCCAGTACAAATTCCTATAAATGATTTGTGTATCTTTTAAATTATATGCTACCAAATTATAAATTGTTACAAACACTTTTGAAATGCTGTGAAATCAAGTTCACAAACTAGAATTTTACTTACGTTGTTGATTCTAGCCATTACTTCAACATTCTACATTTGTTCTATGAGTAAATCATTTTAGAGAAGTTTTTTTTTTTCACTGCAAAACTAAGAACGAGCAGCTATAAAGCTGGAAAGCACTTACTCTGACTTCTTTCTGAATTTTTTTTAAAGAAAATGAAATTACCTTCTTTACACACTCCAGAATGAAAGGTTTTCCATTATCATCTCTGTAAGCCCCAACACCCAGGTTGATCTTTTTGGGGTTAGAGTCCTTCTTGAAAGCCTCTGTGACACCAAGAATGGCATCAGGTGGTCCCATAGGAACATTCGACCATACTGAACTGAAACAATTGGCAGATAACCTCAAGGCACAATGTACTAATTATAAACTCTTGACCAGTTTTTGTTATATTTCTCTTGGAAATTTAATTTCCTGAAGACAATTGTTAAGCATTGTTAAGCTTGTATAAATCTGACTCGGGCCCAAAAAAATCTGTGTTTAGGGCAATGGTCCAAAAAATGCTTGGTAGGGTAGGGAAACTTAAAAACAATTTTTTTAAAAAGATTATTTTTTAAATTTAAATCTATAGCTTTGACATGTCTTCAAAAAAAAAGGGACCTTTTCCGGGGTTTGAGAGGTAGGGTTGGGTTGGCCCGAAACACAGATAATTTTTTTGCCTTATTTTTGTTCAATTATCCCATAGGAGCTCGAGGTCGGGATTATGCTTTTTCCGGCTTTGTTTTGTCTTTTTACATTTATTTAAGAACCAAGCTAACAAAATATGATCTTATTTTCCCCGGATCTTAACTTTCATATTTTACCGCTGAAGTACCCGGTAGACTGATAAAAGAAAAGGAATTTAAATCTATATAGATTTTGTACTAAGATTTGTTTACACACTATGCTTTGAAATAAATCTATTTTAAAACACTCTAGAAGAAATTAGAACTTTAAAGCCTTAAACTTCCTATCCAAACGCCTAGAACCAGACTGAGCAGATCTTATTGGAGTAAATAGCACGCATGACGGTCAAGCTAAAATAGCACAATTAGTCTAAAACATAAATAATAGAAACAAACAATTTCTTATCATACAGAAAATGCGTTCTGCTGACTGGATAGAACTGGTCAACTAATGACCAATAGCTATTCTTTTCCATACAAGCTGCATCTTTATGTCACTGCTGTTACTTCCCTTAACTTTGCGACAAAATTTCTTAAGGGAGATCACTAGGATATTACAACCTACATAATTGAAATAGCAGAAATTGTCCAACAATTTGTTTGGATTTGCATTTCAAAATGGATAATTATCTTAAATGAATGGGTATATATCTTACTGTTAACATATTGATTCCATAGTGTTGAAATATGCAGATATAATTGCTGGAAGTATTGGTGCAAACTTAATTATCACCATATCAAAGCAGCCTCTTACACATGTATCACAGAGTTACTGTAGCATAGCGTGATGAGTTGCGTGCATGTAGAGTATGCAAAACTTCAAGACATCACCAATTAATTTACTTAGCCTGTCGTATTTTGTACTTCAATAATATACATTTGTATAGACAGAATGTGCCCTAAAAGGATTTTTTGGAATGCTATAACTTGTTAAACAAGAGCTGTCCCTCACAAGTGACAAATGCCCCCGAAAGAGGTGTCTTACAGTCTGTGTCCTATCCTTGTGCTCAACAATTATGCCATGTAATTTTAAAATCCTTCCATGCAAACAGTATTCCATTACATTTAAACTCTAAGTGTGACCTTGACCTGTAAGGTGGTTCTTGCACACAACACATTGTCTTGATGTGCTGAAGATATGTGCCAAGTTATTTTAAAATCAATCAATGCATAACAAAGTTACAGTCAGGACACAAATGTATGTGTATATACAGGATTCCATTACTTTTAAACTCTTGTATGACCTTGACCTTTAAGGTAGGGGACGTGGGTTTTGCAACTAATAAAGTCGGCTTTGATTTGTTGAACATTGCGCTCTAAGTACTAGATTCTAAAATCCCAAATGCATGACAAAGTTAAAGTCATGACACGAATGTGTGCATAAATACATGGATTTCATTACCTCTCTTAAACTGTAATAAATGCAACCTTGACCTTTTAGGTTGGGACAAGTTGGTCTTGTCATGGGACAACATCCATACTTGAATGTGCTAAACATTTGTGCCAAGTTATTTAAAATCCTTCAAAGTATGACAAAGTTACAGGCCAGACAAGAATGTGTGCATATACAATGTAATTTTGTATACAGAACGTGGGTCTAAATTCTTGCATGCGACACATTGTCTTGATGTGCTTAACATTGTGTCCAAGTTATTTTAAAACATTCCAACTACACTATGTATACAGGATTCCATTACCTTCAAACTCTAAGTGTGACCTTTTCCTTTGAGGTAGGGACGTGGGTCTTGCATGTGACATATTGCCTTCATGTGCCAAATATTTGTGCCAAGTAATTTTAAAATTGTTCAATGCATGACAAAGTTGCAATGCGGACACAAATGTTTGCATATTCAATGTATACAGGATTCCATTACCTTCAAACTCTTAAGAGTGACCTTTACCTTTGCGGAAGGGATGTGGGTCTTCCACGTGACACATCGTCTTGATGTGCTGAACATTCGTGCAAAGTTATTTCAAAACCCTTCAGTACATCACAAAGTTACAGTCTGGACACGAATGTGTGCATATATACAGGATTCCATTACCTTCAAACTATAAGTGTGACCTTGACCTTTGAGGTATGGACGTGGTTCTTGCGACGCATAATCTTGACTTGATGTGCTTAATATTTTTGCCAAGTTATTTCAAAATACCTTGATGCATGACAAAGTTACAGCCCAAACATGGGTAAATGCAAGGGCGTACTCCCAGACGGACGGACAGTGCATTTTTAATATGCCACCCTTCGCGGGCATAAAGATAACTTCAAAATTAAACATATTTTCCAATGACATGCACAATGATATTGATAAATTTTTGACATGTCCGAGTTATCACGTAACACTTGCGTGTTTACCTTGTAAATGGTTTGACAGTGAAGTGGACCTACAGAAAAATATTCAAAAAATTCCCATACCTAGCTCTAGCAAAAATTGCTGGACCAAGATTCTTTTGCAGTAAATTTCCTACAAAATTGCGAGAACGAAACGTTCCAAGTGCAGCCATGATTCCAAGGTCGGTGAAGAGGTATTAAGGGGAGGTAATTCTAGAAATGAACTCAAAGATACCGATTCAACACAACGGCGTTTCAAAGTATTCTCACCAACGTCGTCAGCGGTTCCTGTTAATGAAGCCCCTAGTATACTCTAAAACATGAAACAAGACTCAATCTTGAGTGGCATCAAGACTTTTCACCTACAGTCATTTCACCCGTTCAAGGTCTTTCAAATAGTACTATTTGAACGACCTTGACCCGTTTAACCTTTTTAACCTTTTTCCATTTTAACAAATGCAAATTGTTCTATTTGATTAATACGCTTGAAAGTGAGCATCGACATTAAGAGAAATAGTTTTATAGTAAAAAATGCTAATAGTGTAAAAATGTGATGAATTATGATCTAGATCTAAATATATTATATTGTATTGAAATGACATTCATGTCATAAAGTTCTTCTTTAGCTCAGGGGTTAGTGCACTTGATGCAAGAGCGGAAGGTCTGTTGGTTCGAACCCCAACGGAAGCTGACTCTCCATTTTATTTCATCTTACATCTATCACTGGTCATTTCTCACCATCTTTCGGCAGAAACTGCGTTGTAAAAAATTCAAAGTTTAAAAGCAAGCAACATAATTATTCAGTCAATTAAGGTCACTCAATCACAAAGAGCCAAGAAGGGGTTTTGAGATTGGAAATTGCCTGTTGTCCGGAGGCTGTTGGTATCCAGTCGATTTTCTAGATTTTACTCTTGGATTTTACTCTGTGAAATCCATGATAAGTTTTTTTTTCTAAGATCTTGAGTGTGTTGTCAGGGGCGTAGCTAGACGTATTTGTTATATACGCACAGATTTTGCTGTGGCCATGGGGCCGTAGGACCCCCGTTGGTTCCAGGGCAAAGCGACCGAGCCCCCGGAAGCTCTGTGGTTTTAGCAATTTCTGAACAATTCAGGTGCGTTTCCAAGAACATATGTATCTATTGTAGACGAGACAAAAGTTGATATAAAATGAAATTACAAAACTGTCAAACTTTAAAAAGTTCTCTCAGTCTGTGTGTTGTGAAAACTATTTCATTTTGAAAACCATGGCCCTTATACAAACTCTCTAGAAGCCCGCTCCCCTTACTAGTAACTGTTAGTGGGACCATTCTTCGTTTTATGAATTGTTATTATCATAAGGGATGTAAACATGTAGATAACATCAAAATACCTGCAGCCAGTACCTCACGTGCTCTTTTTATTTTGTGGACAGCGTTACACCATTAGACTGGGTATAATTAAATCGATGGCGAGACCAAATATGAGGTTCGAAAGGAAAACCACAGCCATCTTTGGTCTCCGGTAGAGTTCTCCTTTAACAAGACCAACTTGTATCGCTGTCTCTTAAACTAAACATTTTAGATACTCATTGAAGAGTGTTCCATTCAGTCCCTAAGATTTTATTGTGACATAACAAAAGCATTCAATTGACACCTTTCTTTCACATTCGTTGTACTTTTGAATTGGTTCGATGTAACATGTATTTAGTCATTTAAATGATGTAAAGTGTTGTTTGCTAGCTAAAACGTACACGATACGTACAAGCACGACGAAAACGCTAATACTGTATCAAAACACTTTGTTCTTTAACATTTTAAAAATTTGAATGGTGCAATTCCATTTGAAAATAGAAATATAAGTTAATGTTAACTTCAATCTGTTGATATTTTGAAATTTATTTACTGTTTGAAATGTTACAAAATTCTGCTATATATACTGTAGTGAAAGTTTCGAAGTTACATATGTAAAAGTTAACTTATTAACCAGTTTGCAAATCCCCGTCAGGGAGGCTTGACAGGTTACTAAAGTTAGCAATTGTTTCCCGATTTCGTCGGAAATCGGGAGTTTCCTTTGCGATGCGTGTATGTGGTCGCACGGTCGCAAAACTGTCCCTATTTTTAAAAAAAACATTTCTATGTATTATTATAAAACGATTTTAATTCATTTATATTTTAAGAAGTATCCCCCCAAAAAAATATTTTTTCACGCCATTTTTATTTTCATGACTTTTGCTCAGTAAGCATTATGGGGGGGGTTTTTTTTGGGCGCTCCTCCCGGGGGGTGTTTTTTGGGGGGCACTTCTCACGGTGAACATTATTCAGTGAGCACTTCTCACGGTGAGCATTCTTCACCGAGCACTTCTAATGGTGAGCACTGTTCAGTGAGCACTTCTCACAGTGAGCACTGCTCAGTGAGCACTTCTCACAGTGAGCATTGTTCAGTGAGCACTTCTCACGGTGAGCGTTGTTCAGTGAGCACTTCTCACACTGAGCATTATTCAGTGAGCACTTCTCACAGTGAGCATTATTCAGTGAGCACTTCTCACGGTGACCATTGTTCAGTGAGCACTTCTCACGGTGAGCTTTGTTCACGGAGCACTTCTCACAGTGAACACTTCTCACAGTGAGCATTGTTCAGTGAGCACCTCTCACGGTGAGCATTGTTCAGTGAGCACTTCTCACAGTGAGCACTGTTCAGTGAGCACTTCTCACACTGAGCATTATTCACGGTGAGAATTGTTCAGTGAGCACTTCTCACGGTGAGTTTTGTTCATGGAGCACTTCTCACAGTGAGCGTTGTTCAGTGAGCACTTCTCACAGTGAGCGTTGTTCAGTGAGCACTATCCACAATATTAAGTACTGTTCATTGGGCACTTGTCATAGTGAGCATGCACTGATCAGTGAGCATTGTTCATGGAGCACTTCTCACGGTGAGCATTGTTCATTGAGTACTACTCACAGTGAGCGTTGTTCAGTGAGCACTTCTCACAGTGAGAGTTGTTCAGTGAGCACTTCTCACAGTGAGCATTGTTCAGTGAGCACTTCACACTGCAGTGTTCAGTGAGCACTACTCACGGTGAGTACTGTTCAGTGAGCATTTCGGATGGTGAGTACTACTCAGGTTGATAACTGTTCAGTGAGCACTACTCACAGCGAGTACTGTTCAATAAGCACTACTCATGGTGAGTTAATGTTCAGTGAGCACTTCTCACAGGGAACATTATTCAGTGATCACTTTTGTAATATTATGGATCTTCAAATTATATCTTAATTTTGCATGACAAATTTGAGATATTTTAGAACTCTGAATTATAAAACTTTTGCATGACGAAAACTTCGCGATTTGTGAGCAGACTTTATTCGCTAATATTTAATTCACGAAAGGAGATTTCTCTTACAGTACATCTATTTGAAATAAATATTCCGCGAGATTTACTAAATAGCGAAGTGAGAAAATCGCGAAAAATATATGTAGGATCTGCTCGTCCTATGAAAAAATTATATGTTTTAAGACTGCAGGCTTTCATTAAAATGAATCAGTGAACTTGAGCGAGCGAAGCGGGCGAAGAAAATTTAAGCCTTTAAAGCCGTTTTTGGTCTTTTTTGCAAGAACAAACAGTTACGATCCAGATCTATCGCTTGTGACTCTCACCCCCTTCACCCTTTCATTTTTATTGCACTTTCGGGACATTTAAGTTTCCGATCTTTGCTTGCGATTTATACTCACGTGCGTATTTTGCGTAACGGCAGCTACGCGCCTGCTTGTCTTGTTTAGTGATCATGTTGTCAGTGTGTTAAACAGGTATACTGTCCTGTTCAGAGAGGATACTATTCTGTCGTTTGTGTATATCTATTTGAATAAAAAAAAAATAAAAAAGAATATGTATTTTATAGACTGTAACAATTCAAATAATGACAAAACTGAATTGTTTAAGTATACTTTATGCAAAATTCACGGTATTGATTTATACTATAGTATCACTAGCGGTTCACAAGCTGCTTTCACACCTGATGATATAAAAACTTACTGGTCATAGACAATTGTCTTCTGTTCTATTCGCTTTTCTGTGAGTAGTCAAACCAAACTCATGAATGTTTAAACAGGTGTGTAGTTACATACTAAAGGTGATATTAAAATGATTCTCGGATTCAGGAATGACGATAATCAGTTCCCAATTGGTAAAAACCGAAAGTATGTTGAAACAGATGTTAAACCCAAGGGAAATTAAAAAGTCTTTTATAATTTTGGTAATGTAAAATAAGTCAGATGTATACATTTCGGTTACTGTTTTCTCTTTGTTTCAGTTCAGAATTTTGATATAGTTTTTCATAAATATGACTCGTTGACGCCATTTATCAGTACATTTTTAAATGCTACTGCATGGTTATTATGTGTAATGCTTAAACCAAAGTAAATTCATGTTCTTTTTAAAATCTTATCTATTCTGGCGATTCACCTATTTCGGTATACGGATTTTCGGGGAAGTTGGCAAATCCTAAAGTCTTAAATCTATGATAACCACTTTCTTCTCAGAACGTTTGCACTATGTAATTTATCGACCAAGAAGCCTGGAACCCTGATGATTAAATCTGTAAATTATGCCAACATCAATCGGCCACAATGCTTTAAAACCTAGTTATGAAAGTTTAGCCAAGTTTCAATAAAACACAGTCAATTAAAACATTTTTAGAAGAAGAGTTTGAAAGACACGAACTATTGCCGCAGTAATTTTGTTATTGTGCGGCAACCCCAAAGTACTAACCTCAGCTCGGCATCGATCATTTCAAACGATTGTGAACAAATTCCTGGTTAAAATCTTGCAGTCGCCTTTATATCGTGTACTGTTTTCTGATTTTTTTCGTAGAAACTACACAGTCTATATACGAGAGTTATTAACGTAGATCTATATTGCTTCTTGCCGCCAATTTATTGGACACCATCTCAAATGAAACTGATAGAATGAGCATGTTACTGTATACTATAAAGGAAAGTAACTTGTTCATGTCTTAAATGTAGGTCATTTTAATGCTGTATCCGGTGGCCTTACCCTTTAAAACCCATTATTTGACGCCGAGACACACATTGTTACTGCTACAAAACGGCGTCTTTCTAAAATTAAGCTCACTTTACTGTTTTAACTAGATTTTGTAAGTTAAAAGCTTGCATTCAAATACCAGTACTGTAAAGTCGTCATATTAGCTAGTCGTTTATTTCGCGATTTTCCATTTTTCAACTTATTCGCGAGTTTTTGAATTCACGAGCGAGCATCATTTTGCGTATACTCATTGTTTGTTTGCTACTATAGCGTGTGTGGTGAATTCGCGAAGTGCTTCATTCGCGAAAATTAGTTCAAATAAAAACCTTGTGAATATAAAGACTCTTACAGTACTTGAAAGTCGACTTTACATACATCAAGCTTTTAACCTACAAAACCCGAGATAAGACATTACAATGAGTTGTGCTCACTGAAAAGTGCTCACTGAGAGTAGTAATCACTGAACAATACTGACTGAGAGTATAGTACTCACTGAACAATGTTCACAGAAGAATGCACACTGTGAATACTCACTGAACAACACTCACCATAAGACTTTTATATTATCTGGTGACTTTTATCCGTTCATGGAGATATAGAGGCTAATAGTTTGTTAATGTACCAATATTGCAACACATGATTCTGGTTTCAAGTATCACTTTGCTTATTCCAAGAGAGATCAGGTTGACACATATCACTTTTAAAAGCAATGTGTTTGATAAAACTAGAGTTGTTACTATAGGGGACTAATTACTCTTGCATTTTAGCTTGGATGTTGATGAAACTGTGCAAGTCCAAGGCCCGTAACTCGTAAATCCTTGACGTATTCACCTAATACTTTCTCACACGTGATATTGTATATGCATTTCTATTTGAAACTCTTTCAAACTTAAGAAGTCAGTTACATCACCCGTTCAGAGGCATCGATACTACCTGAATGCACACTTTGTCCAAGTAACATAACTCTGTCATGCCTAATCTGATCCTCACGAAATTATGTTATGGTTATTTAATGGTGATTATGTGTATACAGTTTTACTGGAATCCCTCTAGAATTATGGAAATTATTAACAATATAACCGACTATCCACAAAATGACTCCCACGTGTCACCTTTAAACTTTGCTTGTCGGGTAATAAATATCATAGTAACATAAAAGGGAGAAAACACTGCTTCCATGTCTCAGATCCGCTACCGTAAACATTCGCTCTAGAATCCGGACAAGAACGGCATCTTTTCTTTAAACTACGCCATAATTAACAAATTAAATGAACCAAGATCATAAGTGTTTGATCCTTTTATTTAAGCATATAATATTCCACGGAAATATAAGTACAAAAAACAACAGTTAGTTTCAATACAGCAGGCAAAATGGGTAATGTTAATCTTTTATACTATTAGTCGTATGTACACTACTCACGATATTCTTTATCATACAATATTCTTTATCATACAATATTCGGACCATAGGACGAGAGCTACAACTGATTAATGAAATTTCATAGAGGGATGGCTGATAGTGTAGCGTGACTTATAAATTCAAAGACAAATATATTATAATTTTCAGCATCACATGTTACACATCTACATCATGATTTCGTCAGGAAAAACTAGAAATAAGACCAGTGAAGCGTTTACATTTTAAAGCAAATCAACGGACCTAAGCACCAACAGTGCTGTCCATATTGCAGTGAAAGTTGTAAGTCGTAATTGTGAAATCAATTGAAATTACAGGAGAAACAATATTATTTTCGTGTAGCATTGCAGTCTGATGCACTGGCCTGCTGGAGCGTTATGACAATTGCTCGGTAATTGTTTTGAAAGCATGGGACCATAAATGCTTATCACGCTACTTTTTGGTTAGGAATTTAGGTTACATCTCCGTAACATTAACCGACCTGTGTTGACCTACCCACCGAGTCTGAACGTTTAAATCAGAAAGGACACCGTTGTACTAAATTATGACACGTCAACACATGGCTAGCACATTGCTAATCACCCATTTACACATGGTTAGCACACTGCACTATCCAATCTAATCATCTCTTAAGACATGGCTTACAAATGGCAATATCAAATCTAGTCACTCCTTAACACATGGCTAGCATATGACATTATCGAATCTTATCACACAAAAACACATGGCTAGCACATAGTATTATCTAAACTAATCACCCGTTAACACATGGCTAGCACATAGCGTTATCTAATGTAATCATCCGTTTACATATGGCTAGCACGTGGTATTATCCAATCTATACCCGTTAACACATGGCTAGCATATGACATTATCCAATCTATAACCGTTTACACATGTCTACCACATGGCATTATCCAATCTAATACCCGTTAACACACGGCTAGCACATGACATTATCAAATCTTATCACCGAACATGTTGGACAGACAACCTTAGGCATTGTCACTTAGAGAGTTTTGTTAAAATTTTTCATCGAATGATTATTGCTATAATGAATAGCGTATGCACTAAAGCTCTGTGCCTTGTGACCTGAGATAGAGACAAGCTGAAAGATTTTCCTATATATTTCAACGTTAAAACAAGGGAGCCCCGGGGCGGGGTCAATTTTGATCCGGGATGATGATTTGAACAATCCAAATATCTAAGCTATAGGCCATCCGATTTTAGAAGATTGTTCTTTGAGCAACTTTCGTAGAGGATCACCCAAGGAACATATCAACGTCTGTCATGCGGTTTAGGAGGTGTTGTCCTAAGAATTTGCTGACGCACGCACACTCGACGGACATCAGGCGATCACAAAAGCTTGCACTGAGCATAAAGTGATGGGGGTGAGCTAAAAATAGCAATTATTTTGACTGCACAAAATATTGCACTGATACATTGCACAGATAAAATGTTGCAACAGAAATTCATAATGCAATTTTTATCATTATTCTCTGAAACAAGATCATCATTAACAGCGATGGATGCTCCCCGAAGCCTTCGTTTTTTAATGAACAGCACACACGTTCTGTTCTTGCAAATGAAAAATTAATTACTCAATTCTTTCGCATGATTGTTGTTATTGTAGACGAACATATTAAAGGATGTGATATATATATATATGATAGATAAAGTTATGAGTCTTCCTCTCAATATCCGCTTTTTAAAATGTTGTTTGAGCTATGTTCCCTACAAGCATAATTTTACATGATATAGGGAGATCATTCAATCTGAGACAAGGGTATAATTAAGATTATCAGACACTGTACTTTCCCTAAATAACTCTTATCACTGTATCTTATATCAAGTAAATCAGTTTCATGAATTTGCAATTTCTAAATT
Source organism: Saxidomus purpurata (assembly GCA_022818135.1). NCBI lineage: Eukaryota > Metazoa > Mollusca > Bivalvia > Venerida > Veneridae > Saxidomus > Saxidomus purpurata. The sequence continues at coordinate 8,151,124 of JAFMSR010000012.1, forward strand.
AATCATTTACAGCAAAAGCAACAACATAGGACCATAACTCTGAAAAATAATCTAACAGGAACACGGACTATATGCGCCCTTCCTCTTGGTGCTTAACATTAACATAATGTTTCACTGAACTCTGGCTAATAATTGTTGACAAATAGCCCAGAAACAAAATTCAATAGCGCAGCAAGCAACGGATTATAACTATGTCAAAAATAAAATAATATCGAACTAGAACACGCGAACAATTCACGCATGTCCTCTTGGTACTAAACATGACCGTGAAGTTTCGTTGAACTCCCGACAGTATTTGCTGTGAAACAGAGAAATATCGCCATAAAATGATATCAACAAAATCACATATTACCAGCATACAGTTGTAGGTTTATAATATATCATTATTGCTCTATTATCGCAGTGAAAAGAAAGCCGGACTGGTAGTTAAACTTAACATGCCTCTTACTTTTTGTACAAAGTGAGACAGCAAAAACAGAAGTATAACAAGAAAATTTAACGAGTAGATCAATACATAATGCATTCTTAACATGAAAATGGAACAATACAGTAAACTTTATTAATAAAATATATCACAAAACTTAACACATATACTCGTGTTAACAGAAACATAACGTCAAAGGCGTCCAGTCTGAAAAATAACATTAACATTGCACATACATGTATTTCCAATGTAAGGAAAGGAATCAACAGACTTCGAAATGGTTGTCAATTTAAGGAGCTAAAATTAATAAGGAAACCTAGTAGGAAAATTGAACGTTTATGTGATGTGCTGTCAGCTGACTTGTGTCTTGGTTTGTTTGTCATATGGATATTTTTCGACTATGCCAAATTGTTTGTATGATGTGCTGTCAGCTGACTTGTGTCTTGGTTTGTTTGTCATATAGATACTTTTCGACTGTGCCAAATTGTATGTGTGATGTGCTGTCATCTGACTTGTCTCATGGGTTGTTTTCTACGTGGGTAGTAATGGACTATGCCAAGTATGTTCTACGATCATCATACGTTTAAATCTATTTATAAGTATGTTTAAATAAGCGAAACATGAATGTTTAAGCCCATTGCATGCTCAAACTGATGGACGAACTGCCAGGATTAGCAGAACAAGAGTAATTCAGAAAACAGTACAGATGGACACACTTGCACCAAATATAATCTACACTACTGGCAGTCGTATGTACACCTACAACTGATATTGATACTTTTGTGAAAGAAGTTTGTTGATTAGAGCTGCATGCAGTGAAAATCATTTTTATATTTGATGGATGTAAAAATCTAAAAACTTCAGCAACACAAATACATTTCATTCATAATGAAACTTGAAAGTATGAATAAAGGAATTCACCATGCATTTGTATGAAATACGTATATGAAATGTAAAAATTAATAACGTGGTCACACGAGAGTATTCAATTAAAAGCAAACAATAACATAAATTTTATGAAATCATACACTTTATGGCAGTGTTGTAAGCCTGATACAAATAGTGCTATCACTGAAAGTGATTAATACCCCGCTTATGCGCGGGTCACTATGACCCTTTAGTACTATAATTGTAAAATATTATAGTTCTCTTTATTACTATAGTAATCCTGATTAGCACTCCATAATATGTAGAGTTACGTATAGTTTTCTAAATTATTGCAATGCAGTTTAAAGTACTACATCTAAAGATTTTTCTTAATTTAGTAATAGAGGGACCGTAATCATTTCCTGTTTGTTTTAAGGGGAACATACAAGGATGCTACAGAGCATGTCAGTTGGGATTCCATTCATTGGTTCATAAGAGGAAGCCGTTTAATGGTTTTATTAACAGCAGTCTCTGTAAGCACTGGACCAGAATCATTTCCTGTTTTTAAAGAAGTCAATCAACGGAATCTACAGAGCCACTTTGACTTTTTATAAGACGGGATGGAACGGATGGACCAACATGCGTGATTCCTATGTAGCCCCGACTTTGCGCTATACTTCCATAAAGAGGGGTGTAATTATTTCCCATATCGTTCACTATGGAATATAAACCATAAGGTAATATCTACGATCTGCAGGGCTACATGGGATTTTAATTGTTTAGTGAAAGCATATTGCCGCCCATCTTAAAAAGCGTCATGGTAAATCCTTAAGAGGAATTCTGACAGATGGAATGATGATGTGATAGAGACAGAATGACGGAGGGATAACGCTAGTTAAATAACCCTCTCAACAAAGCGAGACAAAAAAGATAAGGCACTGCCTTCACAACTGCCGAGCATATACCCATGTTATAGATTTTTGTGTTGGTAGAAAAAACTGAAATCATCTATACAACATATCCATAGCCTGTGTAAATTGTTAAATTCTTCCTCCTACAGAAACATTCTCAACCGTTTGAGATATGTATCTGTATCAAATACTGGAGCACACATGTACGTTGTACATTTAACAAAATCTTCGGCTTTAAAACAGTTTATAAGGACAATATCGATAGATTTTACAAATGTGTTGTCTCTTCTTCATGGTCGTCATGATGTGGAACCAGGTGGCTGTCTTCTGTCTCTTCCGGTGTTGGCGGCGGCGGCGGAAGTTGTTCTGTGACATCTGACGGTTCTGTTTGTGGTACCTGTGGAATCGGCACGGCAACAACTAGTTCTTCAGGTATTGAGTCAATTCGGTCACGCGATGTTTCACGTGATTTTAAGAGGTCATAAGACTCAACAGGACCGGTACTTCCGGCTGAGTCTGTATCAGATTCTTCATCAGATTCAGAAATAATATGAGATTTAGAGGAGGCACGTGACGCCCTGGAAGATTTATCGTCTGGCAAGCCTTCAAGAATTTGTAATAATGATAAAGATCCCCTCTTTTCTTTATAATATTCAGAATCGTCCGATACCGACATCATGTTCCCGGATGGTTGCTGAGCAGCGTAGAATCCTTCGTTACTAGAATTGGACGGTGGCACTAGCGGTTCTCGGTCACCGAGTTCGTTTTCATCAGTACTATGATGTATACCAAATATAAATCGTCTGTGTTTTTCTTGCCATCGCTTCTGCTTCAATTTTTCAACTTTGCGTTTCTTTTCTGCTTCCTATAGACATAAGTGTAGTAATGTCAAAAATATTGCATAGTGTAAAAGTTTGTACTGTTTACTCTTTATTTCATCAAATAGACAAATTATCAATTAAGTTTTCTAAACTTTGTGTTATTTGACTTATTCTACCATACATTAACTAGCTTAACTTATAGAAATTAAAGTTGTTTGATATATAAGCTACAACGGAAAGGAAATTCAAAGCGGCAATGCTATTTGCAACCAGAAAGGCAAAGTACAAAATGCCTCTTGTTTTTATCTTTCACATATATATTTTCATAATGACTATATCCGTTATCATCTGTATCAATAAAGATTTCTTAATTCGTATTAACATACGTCTTCTCTCTGTTTCTGTGCAATAGAAGTGACTTGATGAAGAAGATCGTCTATTTTGGACTCTGTGGAATCGATGTCGATGGATGACAGGCAAAGTGCACGATTCATCGGGAAGAAATCATAGTTTTCTTGATCAAGCTAGAAAAATCAAGGTATTAATATTACTGACGACGTATGTTTACATCAAATGAAGCTAAAGATCCAAACTGTTTTGACAACATAGAAGTTAAATCCACTTCAAATCCGCATAACTTCAAATGGACAACGTTTTGTTATTTGAATTGTTTTTTTAAGTTTACTGTTACCAGATAGAAATCTCAGTTTGAATTATTGTAGTATTCCTATTTGGATGAATTTCGTAAAATGTCTGGTATCAACGCCGAAAACGAGGCTATGCATACACTCTTTTTACATCATGGATCCAAGTATAAAACTTGTGTCTTGCACATGGACTTAACATGGCGATTGTTTGTGCCAATAAAGAATACAATCGTTTGAAAACTGTTATATGAAATTCATGCAATAGAAAGTTTAAGTTCAAAGAGGCATACCTCTGAAACATATTGAGGGATGCACGTAAAAATTGAGTCTTAAAGAGCAGACACATATCAATTAATAAATGTACATACCAATTTGCTGACAAACAGTTCTATAGCGGTATAATCACTAGCCTTCATGTCATTGAGATGAATGAAGAAGAAAACATAAGACCACATGTTGTGTTCGTTCCTGACGTGGAAGTCAAATCCCTAGATATAAGAAAACACTATACAGTCACGTTTTAAACAAGAGGCCAAGAAGGACACATATCGCTCTACTGGACTGATTGGACTGTTCTGGGTAAGTTTGTGAAACTATTTTGGAAAATGTGACTGTTATCAAGGTTTAAGGATAATTGGCTGTAGCGAAACTGGTTTTCCCACAGCGTGGCTCAATTTTAATAATCATCTACAGGTTGCATGCAACCTTCTAAGCAAATTTTGAGAAAATCCTTTGGAACATGTTTACGTGTTCACAAAGTTTTACAATAATCGGCTGTGGCAAGGTTGGTTTTCGCACAGCACGGCTCAATTTCTATACGAATCCAGGCAACCAATCTGAGCAAGTTTCATGAAAATGAAAATTGTGACCTGTAGAGTGCTACCAACGAAAAGTTAACGGACAAACGGACGTTCCTACGAATGTATACGAACGGATGGACGGACAAACCACCATGACATAAGCCTCACAGTTACGTATTTACCCTTTTCCCTTAACTCCAAGTGTGGAGGTACCGTCATAATGATGTTCACCATCAATTTAGTTTTATGCTATTACATGTGTTGTGATACAGGTTTCTACCCACCTAACCATACATTATAATCGGTCATGCAGGTGAAACATCTATTCGGACACAAAAATTGATGGTAGGTTAGGCATTGAATAACATCATGTGTCAGTGATCACAATTGCCTACGGTAATATTTATTTCAATTTAATACAACTTGTTGTGAACATTCCCCTGCCTGATAATAAGCATCGTTAATCATTTCTCTTTTCTTCTGCCCTGCACCAACGGGTGTTACATCGTATAGAATAGGTAAGAGGAATGCCAATTTTGTAAAGTAACTTACCTTTCCGTGATGTTCAAAGTCGTAGCTGTTACGACTGCAAATAAAACATGTGTCCTTCATATCGGACTCTGCACGCCACTGAAAGAATAACATGAATACACATGTAAAACGTTAAAAACAGATGCATTTCATCTGGATACTAGTGATTTAATCGAGTTTACAACTGTTTTGCCCCAACCAGAATGTTGTCTCGAGAAGAAATGTAAGACTGTATTAGACTGTTCTGCTCTATTTAAAATCGCACACACAATCCTGGTGTGTTCGCGAGATACTGTAACGGTTCTTAGACTTAAGTTCAACAAAGAACTTTAAAACAAAATGGCCGTCATCGTTTAAACATCTTAAGAACATTTATAATTCTCATCGAAAAGATTAAAGGTCAATGAGAAATAAGACATTATTCCACTTCAACAAATACACATTAATCATTTAATTTACTTGAATCAACTTATCTTTGAAGTATTCTTAATCAAACTCGTTACGATAATTTAGAGCTGTCGGAAATTCGAAAAGGATAAGATTACCTTCAAATCTCTGAGTTCAGAGAACGTATCAACGATGATACCGAAGATGATGTTCAGCCCAATGGTGGTGATGAATATGAAGAAGGATACATGATACAAGACTATAGGCCAGAATGTGGAAAACGTCCTCTCTGACTCTGCCTGTTTCACTGACTGAAATACAGAAATAAATATTTCTTCAAACAAGTGCTGACATTCTAATTATTTCAAAATACACTTAACCTTCTAATTGTACAATCTTTCATTTGGACAGTAACATTACAAGTAGATATCAAATGCGTGCTCTTTGAAACTGTTTGAGTGAATAGCAAAAAGAGCATCAAGCTGTGATATGCATGCTGATCTAACCTGCTCAACAGCAAAGGCAGAATCACTTTCCCCGACGTAACGGTTAGTATCGTGAAAATTTCATCTCTTACAATAACAAACAATAACTTAACTTCAGAAATATTGAACTTCATGGATATATATTTGATGTAAAATCTTATGTACATATCGTGAAGTAACTCTTAAGGAAAAATGCAATAACAGCCAAGTGTTTACCTCGAACATATCACCTATGAGGCCGTATCTTATGACTGTAATTGTACACTGCCATAGTGTAGAACAGTACAGATAATCTCCTGGTGCAAAGTAAGCCCTCAACAAGGAGAAGCCAACAAGAGAGTATATATAGATGACGATGATGCCAAGTATAGCAACCCACAGCAATGAAACACCTGAAGTAAGAAAAAATAGAACATCGACGATAACTTCTGAAAATGGCATACAGTAGCGACTTAAAGTTTGGAAATTATATTTGCAGATTTTCAAATTTTCAAATACTTCAGTAATAAATTTATCGTTTTTCACTACGTATTGGAGCACTACAATTTGGAGAAGTATTTATCTTGCAAATAAGATAACTTTTGATATATACGTAAAGTTGAAATTAAATGTTAATATACCAGTAGTTAATATTTGCATAAGCCTTTAAAGCATAGTGGCAACTGGCGAGTGCCCAATTCAATTAGAATGGACACATCACGGAACAGAAAACCAAAATTGCAGTACAAACATTGATGAGCGTAAGGGTAGTATTTTAAATAATTGTAAAAATTTAGCGAAGTATCTTAGTTAGTTTACATAAGCCATACCATTCTGTGTGACCGCTTTTATGACACCACTCAGCAGTTGATTGTTATTTACAATGTTAAGTAGATGGAATGCAAAGAAATAACCATGAAATTGAGTCCCTGCAGCCGACATCGCGAGAAAAAGCTGAAACATTGTAAAGCGTAATTAATAACAATTTTATGCTCGGACAAATGGTAAACAAAACCTGTCGAATATGTGTACATAAGAAGAAGATAGCATTTTAAATCCGAAAGTCCGAAAGAGAATATACTGCGTTCAACATATACATGAACTTTAAAACGAAATTGGTGCAATTAGTGTTTCTTTCTATTTTTTTCTCCGAAAAGGCGAGCATTAAAACCATTTAAAGTAAAGTGAAATTTGGCATAAGTAAAGCAAGTGTTTAGAAGTGAAATTAATTTTTTTCCTAGTCTGATGACACTCATTCTTTTAAACAGAGGAATCCACTTACAATGTAGTAGAAAGTTGTAAAGCTGAAGAACTTGACATCAAGTTTTGACGGTTTGTCTTCTGAGGCTCTCTTTCCTACTGTCTCTCCCTTATCTTTTTTGTTACAACACGACCTAAAAAGAAATCGAATCATTTTAAAATTCATAAAGTTGAAAATTCGGACCTTTAGTCACTTGTCAGAAATTGACATGTACAATAAGGCTTTATGTGCAATATAGCGCGGTCGCATTTTATATATTGAATAATCAAATCCAATTAGCATTGTCGCTTACTGTATCATCTCAGTTACGGGACATGTTAATAATATTGATTTTATCTTATTTTATCAAAGGTAAGAAGTAAACCATTTAAAAACATATGTCCATTAAATATATTACAATTTACAATGCAGACTTGGTTACTAAATACTTTTCGGTTCCAAGAATGAAACCGCCTAATTAAAAAAGATGTAAATATTCCAAGTGTTGTCAAAAGTTCTAAGTATTATTAGTATCCTGAAATTGATTTTCAAAGATGACCATTTTGTGAGCAAAAGCATTACAGAATGGAACGTATAAAGGCCAACTTCTCACCGAAAAGGGTCGGTTAGTTCTAAACACGTCGGTAATCGTGGATGATTAGACAAAAAGTAACTGATGAGAACAAACAATGAGAATAGATTGTGCACCCCGCTGAGGATGTACATGGTGATCATATATTCCTGCTCTGGTATACGCTTGATCTGTGGCTGCGGACTGTAAACAGAGAATTTAAAATTACTTTATTATGTTATTATTTGCGTAACGTATGAACGTGCCATAATACAATACACTTATGTTCTACATGATATGTGTATCCATGTAATATGTCACTAACATAAAGCCAATAAAATTCGATTGATCAAATCACAAAGCAAGTCAATACAGCAAGACAATACTTGGAATAATATTCAAAAAGCTTAATAGAATATCCTAGTCTTAAAATGCGTTACACATGTTAACGAAGGACTGACATGTCGCATGAGTTGATTTTTTACAAAACATTTAGCAAAATGGATGTATGACACGCTTTTTCATAAAAAGGAAAGCTCAGGGGCGCGGTGGTCGAGTGGTTAACACTCTGGACTATCAATCTGGAGGTCCCCAGTTCGAATCCCGGCCTACGAACTGGAAATTTCAGAAACGCTTTTCAGTGTTTCTCACCATCTAGATGAACTGGTTAGAAACCCAGAGGTAGTCTCGCATGTATCGGTGCTATACACCGGGCACGTATAAGAACCAAGGGGTCTATTCGTAAAAGAGCTAGGGTCTGGTACCCAGATTCCCTCGTATCTGTATCTGCATAATTATATTTCTTCGGTTTCACCTGAGGAGAAATGTTAGGGTCGGTATAAGCACTGTACTATAAGCAATAATAAAAGTACAGTAGAATTAATATCAATACCCTGACAAAGATTTCGAATAGCTGTGTAGCGACTTACTCTTTCAGCAGAGCAAAGTTGAAGGTTTCATTTGTTGCGTTGCCAGCATTTACAATACGCTCATAATCTTCCAGACTTGCCTTAGCGTTCCAGGTCAGTAACATCAAAATATTAATTGCAAAACTCAGAAATGTTACCAAGTGGTTCCACAACAGCCTACAAAAGACATAAATAAAAAAAGTTGCATCAATTTTTCTAAATTGCAACAACGATTCAGTGAGTTAACTGATCATGAAAGAAATCAATTGCTAACCAACAGACTTAAAATCAGTTCCAGCGACAAACTACAATTTAATCTGATATGGTCTGCGTGATATTATTGCAAGATAAAGTCTCAATCAAGTCTCTTCAGTTAATCTCCATTAATGTGTTGTTCGTCTTTAGTAACATGGATAGAGGTGTTTAGTTACTTTTTTTTTTACAAATAAATATAATTATATTCATTGCGTTCATACCAGCCTTTGGTGAACATGATAGCTATTGGGTTAAACAGTATCTTCCTTTGGTAGGAGATATCTTGCATGATGTCGCGAGTCCAGTCCATGAGATCGCGTATTTTGTTGCTCGGAGAGGTTCTGTCCACATTCCACTTCAGTTTCTCTTTGACTTCTTCACGAATCAGAATCTGAATAGTGGACGGAATGGTCAATTAGATACATGTAAAGCAGTAATGTGCAAAGTTTCAATAATAACCATATTAATCATGAACACTACCATTCAGATATAGAGATGACTACAAAAAGAAAGAGAAAGCTGCCAAGATCAAGTGTTTCTCGAAGTTATTTTGATGGCATTGACCACATTTACAAGATGCAGAGTGATTGCATGGTTTCAATGTAAATAGTTGAATATATGGAAGATTCGTGAAATCATAATTCATGACAACGATTTAATGTTTTGACACTTGTGTGTGATTGAAAAGTTATGAAATTTCATATATATATCAATCACAAACTTTTTTTTTCTTTTTCCTCGCCTTGTTCTTTATTTCAATATACCAATAACAATCCTGTTATTCATTTCATATATTAATCAATAACGATACCTTGTTCTTTATTTCATTTACCAATAACATGCCTGTTCTTTCTCATACATTATCAAAAAAAAAAAGGGTTTTTTATATAATAAAAAATAACGATACCTTGTTTGATTTCTAAAGTGCATTTTCTGCAACACATCATCTTTGATAATCTCTACGGAAGTGCTGTTTTTCTTGTAATACTCGAAGGCTTTAACCTGATCCGGTGTAACTAACAGGCCTGAAAGTATACCATGAAATGGACTTGACATTCATATTTGATCAGTCAAAAAGTTTTCATTTAAATTTGATTTAATTTAAGTTAACCCAACACTGAAACATTTTTTCCACATCGTATCGTATCATATCATATCGGACACGATATTGTTTTACAGAAAGGTGCTTCTGATATCAATCTGCCCTCTTTATTTCGATTTAATGTATTCTGTCATATAAGCTTTATAGTCAGCTGTGTTCTGGTGATAATTGCACTTTCAAAAAGGAGTCCGGTTTATTTACTGAGTTTTAACTTACGCTCATGAAGATGAGGGTCAATATCATGCATCCGAGCAAGTGTCAGGTAGAATTTGAATCCTACAGCCATCAGATTCTCTTTGAGAGCATTTTTCTTTGGTCCTTTCTGAAATGCAATATAACAAACTAATTTACTGGACATTTATAACTTAACTCCCATTTCAAAGTTAGTTTCTTACATGCAATATTGAACATTTACATGTGACATATGTAACTGAAGCGTAGTCAGATATTTTATGTATTAAGATATAAACGATCAATAACATTACCTATGACTATTGAAAAGTCATAATGTCGATGTATGACAATTAAAACAAAGCAAACGAGCCTAACAAGAAAATAGTATATAATCTCAAAGTATAATATATTTTAACCAAAGGTTAGAAAGATCATATGAAGGCTGCAAAGTTTAAGAACTTCAAAAACATGTAAACAAAGTTTAACGAACGTCAACATTTTTAGCGCTTAGAAGTAAAAACGGTCGTTTAACACAATCTCATGCTAAAAAAATGCTAAAAAAGATGTAAGCATAAAACCAATGATCTTCGTTAGACAAATCGACACTGACCAAAGCAAATTGTAATTTGTTGCACTAAATTAGTGAATTGCTTTAAATGATATGTAAATTTCTTATGTTTTCGTTGCGTCGTTTTACATTCGTTATTATCAATTACTAAGACTTCATAGAAAAGAAAAATTGAATTGAAAAGGAAATAGAACTTACAACAACCCCTTTCACGAAGCTGCCACCTAGTGACGCAATTGACTTTGCTGACTGCATGTAACCTGCCTCTGACTTTACAATATCTTCAAGCTTCGGTTTCTCTGATTGGTGCATTTCATGACACTGTGTCATGCAGCGGTACAGCGCTTCCTTGTCCAGCGTATCCTTTACCTCCTGTTTCGTATAAATAGTAAAAAGAACTGTTATACTTTCGGATTATTTGGTGCTTGCTAATAAAAAAGTCAATATTTTTAAGATTTTTTTGCTCTGTTAAAATACAAATGAAATATAACAAGAGAATAATCTGAAAAAAATACAGTGTACTTTATTCCAGATGAAATATATTTGCAATTCCGTTTTCTATTACATGTTTACAAGCAGTACCTTGGACTGTCTCTTACCTTTGCGACTTGAGAAGCAGATGGTCCATTCTCTTCAATCAATGCATTGATTAATGAAGAAATTGATTCTCTCAAATCCAGTATCTAACACAAAATACATCATCAATATTTATTGAATACATGAAAAACATATTAATAACGAACGTTGTAATTGATAATAGTCTATGTACGGAAATGTTGAAATAATGTAATTTCTGAAAATAATGATTGTTTATGAATAATCCTAAAATGTATGGATGCAAAATTTATTTCATTAGATCTACTTAAAATTTATATAATGCCAGTTGTATACCTTTATCACGAATATCTGCATTACAACAAACCCTTTTTATTTACTAATAAATTACCTTTTCGGGTGAACAGTCAGCGATTTCCCCTGCTCTTAATATAAAATTGATATAGTCTATGGCCTTCTTGTTGTATATCACTTCCCTGTTTTCCTGATTGCCCTGCAATATTTACACGTAACATTAACACTTTGTAATACAAATTATTTATCGACGTTTGAAATAATAATTATCATAAGATTATGTTATTGTTGGTGTTATATTTATCACTATTGTTATTGTGGCAGATGTAGTAATTTTCACAAACTTTTATCTTCTCTTAATATTGCTTTGTAATAATAATAATAATTGTAAACACTATCGCCTTTGGGTTTCGTATATTTCTCTGAGAGATGTACTTACCGAACAGAATTCGGTAAGTGTACTGAACAGCTGAATGACGAGATCAACCGTTCTTGCATTGATACTAGAGTACACAACATTCAAGAACTGTGCGGTTTCTCCAATTATGTTCAGAGACTTCACGTTGTCTGGTTGTTCCCGAAGGTAATTCTAAATAAACGAAATATATGCTTTTAAATACTATCGCTAATTTGTTGTGAAACTGCTGCAATCAATATTAAGCTACATGTAAATCAGGGGAGCATTAAAAAATAAAACTTAAAACAATAAATATCTACTTTGAATGACGATGGTGGACCATAAGCTCATATATCAAACAAACAAACTGTTTTTAAAGAAATCTGTTTCGCATAATTATGTAGAGATTTTTCTATGTCCTTTGCTATTAATCAATGAAGTCAGATATTTGACATAAGAATCATACCCAACCAGTTAACAGTGAATAAGCCACGAATAGCTCCAAGAAAATTTATTGGATTATTTTCAGTAGTGACAGTTTGACACCATTCAATGTGACAAATTAATTTAAATGTTAATAACCTGCAGTCCTACATGTTGACCGTCACATATTCTAGCAAGAACTTTGAGAACAAGTTCTATGCAACCATCATCTTTATATTCTAACATATCTGCAACACTCTCGTCCATGTCAGAAAACATTCGCTCCGCACTATCCTCTTCCTCATCCTGAAAGGTAAACCGAAAAATACGTAATATGGATACGATAAGTGCTAGGTATAAAAATAGTTATCACTTTTGCTAAGATACACTGCAGTATGCTTGTTTTCAAGAGCTAATTCAAAATAAGTTTGGTGAAACAAAAACAAATGATAACTCTAATTCACAGAAAGTGTTTCAAGGTACTTTAATTATGTATATAGAAGTGACCGCGAACAGCATGTACCTCGATTGCAATATCCATCATCTCTATTTCCCCTGTGTCAGGTTTGTACTCGACATTGATCTTCTCAACCATCTTATCTGGCGTACCTGGCTGCAGCAAATTCTCATTACTACGGTCGCTGATATAGTCTTTCGACAGACCGTTGGTCATCGGCGGTGGTTTCGATTTCTTTCTCTCCGAGTTCTTTCTCTTCTTTGATTTTTTCCGTTGTTTCTCGCTTAATGGTTCTCTGGCTCTACTCAACGCACTCTTAATAGTGTTAAAAGTTTAAAATGTAATCTGTACCCTTACACTATGTTTACAAATTTTGAGTAATAAGTGTGGTGTTATACTATTTCAGGCACTTACTTTCCTTGAACATATTTTACTCTTCAATCGTCTTAAATTACAGTTGTAAACAATATTACTCTTTTGTTAAGATCTGTATATACATGTATTATATACTCTATAAAACTAAATAAACGTATTTCATGTAAGTGCTATCAAGTTGTGCATATAAAAAAGTGACAGTGAGAAGTAAGTTTAAGTTTGAGGTGGCACGAGATAACAGAATATAAAAAGAGAGCTTATTACAACACATGAGAGCTTATAACAACACGAATGAGGGGCGGCGCGGTGGTCGAATCCGGAGGTCCCTTGTTCGAATCCCGGCCGGGACACTGGAAATTTCAGAAACACGTTTCAGTGTTTGCCGACCATCTATAGATGAACTGTCTAGAAACATGCAATTTACTTTAGATCTTAAATACTTTTGTTTTCAGTCATCATTACAACGCTATCGAAGTAATAAGCAGCGAATTTCTGTAACCGAAAAATGATTACATTCAATGTAGTTTTGTCGAAAGATTTTATTCATATTGTTCTTCGTCTACTTATCAGACTGTTTCTTCTAGCGTGGACAAAAGAGAGAAGATATGTGCCGATGAAATGGTGCTCAGTATCACAAATTTTGTACACAGTAAGAATTTATTACCTTAATGATGGATTTAGAGTCTCCAAGTCAATACCTATTTTTATTACACAAACCACTCTGTTATTATGTCTTCTGACTGAGAAAAGCCTATCATACAATGTAATACTTTTGTAATACAAATTATATTTTTTTTTTGTAAACAAGTCATCCGTCTAGCTTCCTTTTTGAGAGTTTACGGGCATATGAAAATGACGCTGAAAATGTCATTTTCACTGTTACGATTCCTAGTATTGTGTTTTGTGTTTTATCCATGCAAGTATACAGACTGGTTTCAGTCGAACCCCTGAAATTGCTGCGTAATGATAAATAAGACCGGTTTAAAGGCATCAAGATTTTGTAAACAGATTACTGTGGTAACAATAGTAACATTCATCAGTGCAAAATAACGGCAGCAATGGAAGTCGATAATCCCATAGTTCGTGCAGAGGTGGACAAAAAGGAAAGTACTTCTCAAGTGTCAGGATAGAAATAGCTGCTCAAGGAGGACAATTTGAGGAGACGGAAAAAGTGAAAGTTTCTGTGGTGAATGAAGATATGACGTCAGCATTCAGTAACAATATAATACCTTCTTTCTCGACCTCTTAACCTTTATGATGTATTTCTAGACGAAATATAAATCAATTGTGATTTAAGAGTACTTTTAATTTAACGATAACACAGTATATCCATTTATGTCTTTAAAAGGTTGTCATCAGAATCTAAGTTTTTCATTTCGTTTTCCTATTTAGACGATTATCTGCAAAAAGGTACAATGTTCACTAACCTTTCAAGTTGTGTGTATTTTTCAAACGTATATATTTGCAGTATTATAACAGAATTTATTTATTTATCAGAGCTGTGACATAACGCAAATAAAACACGTTGATAATTCAGTGCTTACCCATCCGTGCATTTTCTCCTTCTTCAGTCTCAGCTCATAGTGTTGTATTTTCTGCAATGCTTTCCGTCCGAGGGTCAAGGACGTCTGGAAACTACCGAAGTTAGCCATGAATTCCCCTCTTCTGCTTTCATGCTGAGCCAGCAGTGCTCTCCTATGTACATCGAAGCAAGAAAATTAACTAAACTTAAGTAAGTCAAGGAGATTCTAAGTGTATCTAATTTCATGTATTTACTAAATGCTTCTAACATTTTCTTTTGGGTTTTAATTTACCCTCTTTAATTTATTTTATATATCATATATAGTATAAAAATTATTAGCAATCATTAAAACATATCTGTCAAAGTAGCAGCAATTTATATAGCGTATTAATCGGGAAAAGTTTTCACGAGGTGTTAATGTGTGTGTACTAAATATATCGAAATAAGTTAAGGTATTACCAAGAGCACTTGTTCAATACCGTTAGGTAGCAAACGTGCTTCAAATGATGCACCTAATGCAACATAACGTTTGTACAAGTTAATTTATCACAAAAGTATTTGCTACAAGCAACTTGTAGAAGATATCTTGCAATAAATGTCAACATTATAAATTATTCTAAAGACTACTTGATGTAAATACTTATTGCAACCATTTCATACGGCATGCATCTAGTGTAATACTGAACTGTCAATCGGTTGTTCCTAAAACTATCTTATATATAATACGTCTCTCAATATCAGTTTCTAAGTCATAAAATCTTCCAAGATCACTATTTCTAATTGGATGCACCTAGTGTTACACTAGAATTTATACATGCTCATAAAAGCTTTCTCTTTTATACGATAACACGTATTTATTTTCGACTTCGACAAATGAACACATATACAGATCAAGACATCACCATTATTAAATTTTGTATTCGTCCAGTTATCATTCCATACAATTTATTAAAAAGAATGCTACACATCATTTTATTATGAAACTAATACAATTATTTATATTTGGGAGCTTTCATCGCTGGTATATATGCATATTTAATTATAAAATTGTACAAAATTCACGAAAAAAACATGAATGAAGACGACTTCCTCATATTAGCTTATAATCAGAGAATTGAGTTTATAATAATTCCATCTTGTTAACATCATTTTATGAAATAAATTTAGACTTGCATATACGTCTACGGTAAAGACCGAGTTATCACCTTTACCCAAATGAAGAAACGGACGCAGTCTAATTGTCCGATTGGTTTACTGGCCAGTATGACGTCAATGCGAAGTCGAGTATGCCTAAGACTGGCAATATGTAGTCAGTGACATTATATATACATAATTAACTGCTTTAAGTGAATTTACTGTAACTTTACTTTGTAACTTTATTGATGCAAGATCTGTAATAACATTTAATATAACGCCTTTGACTAAGCA
The DNA here is from genome assembly GCA_022818135.1 of Saxidomus purpurata. Lineage (NCBI taxonomy): Eukaryota > Metazoa > Mollusca > Bivalvia > Venerida > Veneridae > Saxidomus > Saxidomus purpurata. The sequence continues at coordinate 8,167,245 of JAFMSR010000012.1, forward strand.
CCATGCAATACAAAAGAAACGAAAATGAAAAAATCATGTATCAAAGTTTTGCAAGAAGCTGCAACTGACGTCAATATATAAATTTAGCTGACAACACTGCTTTAAATATTTAAGGGAGTTGATTTTACCATACTTCAATTCATACATAATCAAATAATGTGCCAAATTAGCGGACTGATTGAATTTTGTTTCGTCCTCCTTTTTATTTTACTTTTGAATAAGTTGGTACTTTCTTTCTTTTGGTGCTTTCCACATCATAATCACTGAATGTATGCAAATGTACATTTCATTCGTCTTTCGATTACAAATCACTACCGTTGACATAAAAAACTTAATATTCATTTATTATATGAACTACAAAACCGCGTTTGTTTATTAACTATTTACATAAAAACATGTTCAGGTAAATAATGAAATGCAATCAAAACGATAACAAATCTGAGAAGATTATTGAATTTAAATTACACGTTGTGTTATGAATAACTTTGCTATTTTAACTGTCAAGGAATTTTATTTCTAAATTTTGTAAATCCCATACATTTTGTAAACTATACGCGCCCCTAGCTTTGTCAAAAACCAACAATTTTGACAAAATCTAAGGAAAAGGGGCATAACTCTGCAAATAGACCTTGACCAACAAACTTTGGCGGCATCATGACCCTTAGTCATAAGCAATACAATTTGAAAGTTTGATGAAGAAACTTAAGAAATGGAAAGAAGCCAACATTAAGTTTTCGTGACAAAATCTAAGTACAAAAAGGGGCATAACTCTGTCAAAAAGACCTTGACCTACAAAATTTGGCGGCATCACAACCCTGACATAAGCAATATAATTTGAAAGTTTGATAAAGAAATCTTAAGAAATGGCAAAGTATAGCAAAAACCTAAAATATAAAGGGGCATACTCTGTCAAATAGACCTTGACCTACAAACTTGGCGGCATCACGACCCTTATGTCATAAGCAATACAATTTGAAAGTTTGATGAAGAAATCTTAAGAAATGGCAAAGTTATAGCCAACATTAAGTTTTCGTGACAAAATCTAAGTACAAAAAGGGGCATAACTCTGTCAAATAGACCTTGACCTACACAATTTGGCGGCATCACAACCCTTTTGACATAAGAAATACAATTTGAAAAGTTTGATAAAAGAAATCTTAAGAAATGGCAAAGTATAGTAAAATCTAAGTTAAAAAGGGGCATAACTCTGTCAAATATGACCTTGACCTACAAAATTGGCGGCATCACGACCCTTATTTCATAAGAAATACAATTTGAAAGTTTGATGAAGAAATCTTAAGAAATGGCAAAGTTATAGCCAAGTTAAGTTTTCGACAAAACCACGTACAAAAAGGGGCATAACTCTGTCAAAATGACTTTGACCTACAAAATTGGTGGCATCATGACCCTATTGTCATAAGCAATACAATTGTAAAAGTTTGATGAAGAAATCTAAGAAATGCCAAAGATAGCCAACGTTAAGTTTGTGTGACGGACGGACGGACGGACGGACCGACGGACGGACCGACGGACAAAGCGATCCCTATGTATCGCCTTTTCTCCGAAAGGGCGACACAAAAAGTGGATATTTTGTGATTTTGTCTTTGATTGCTTTTCCTGTGGAAAGTCTTTGACAAAACTTTACCTTCTGAATGATAAATTTATTTGCAATGTACAAAATTATTTGCAATGGGTTTGATTTCCTATTAATATTTTAAAGCAGTATGTAGCAAAACAAATTCATTGATTCATTGAAAATAAAATAGACAAATCTTAAGTCAGGCTTATGCATCACCCATAAAATAAAAGAAAAATGAAAAAAAGTAGCTAGGTTGGTAAAAACTAACGTAACAACTGTATAAGCCAATATATCTGGACGTTTAAAAATGTACACCTCATCTTGAGTGGAAACCATACGGTCACAAAACAGCAGATACTCTTATTTCCATTAAAACAGCCAAACAACTTCATTACGTAAACTAGAAGTATAGTCGAAAATAGTATTTTTCAAAACGAACCTTGAAAATGTGTGCAATAGTGGTTCTCTGTGTTGTACAGATGTACTTAGACAGTGTCACACGTAATATAGCTTGCAACTGTCAAAGGTCTTAGGAAAGTCAATATCAAATTACGATTTTATTATCTATCGGTTGATACCTTTGAACACGAAAACGTTTTATAATTTTTTTAAACTGATAAAAGGACACGGCAAGTAGAAAACATGTCAAAACACAATTTGAGAAAATACTTATCAATTACTGTAATATTCTTACAAACAATACGTCAACAACCCAGACAGGACAAGGTTCCATTCTATAACCATCCAAATATACTGTATCATTCGGCATTTCGACTTTAAAGGAACAGATTAGTACTAATTTATGAACAATATTTCATAAGCTAGGCATTCAAAATACGATGTAAACTTTGCCATTGACAGCATTACTACAATGAAACTTGTTACGATTGAACATGGACTATTAAACCAACTTAGCCAACATATATAATTACCCAGAATTCCTCAGCGATTTTTTGATCATGAAAAGTCTATCGACCGAAAGCATATGATTAGACAATATATGAAATGTTCATATGGAAAACAAGACAAAAACACAGTCACAAACTCTGTTCAAGTTTCAAGTCATGAGTCGTATCAATATCATTCATGTAATTACATTTTCAAACATAAAACAATAAAATCTCGCAGTTTTACAAATGCACAAGTCACTACAAATTTGGAGGTATTGTTAAAATTCCACTACAAAATAGAAGTGATCTCGACTCATTACTCAAGTATTGTAAAACAGCAAGGAAATTTAGTAGCAAAAATGAACATTACAGTAATTTTAACATTTGTAACGGAATAAATCGTTTTTCGCGGTATCATTCAAATGTACTGAAATTCATATCATGAATTTATTAACCACTTGAAGTGCACAGCAAGGAAATTTAGTAGCAAAAATGAACATTACAGTAATTTTAACATTTGTAACGGAATAAATCGTTTTTCGCGGTATCATTCAAATGTACTGAAATTCATATCATGAATTTATTAACCATTCGAAGTGCACTCTCTGTGATACACTTCAACTATTTTAACTGTTTTCAAAGTACATCTAAATGTATGTGTAAATGTTGATAAAAGACATACGCTCAGAGACAGCAAGTTGCGCTAAATGTATTTTAAGCTGTAGTTTTACTGCTTCTTATTTGAACTTAAAATTAAGAAATGGAAACTTTGATTTGAAATATCTAAAAAGATGCATTCTGTTGAAGGATGAAATATGGCTTTAGAACCGGTAGAAATAGTGAAATAACATTTATAAAATCACGAAAACGTATAGACACAACATGAACACAACGATGTCTTAAAACAGTGTGTGTAAGCAGAGGCAAACACGTTCTAAGAACACAATGAACCGAAGCTTAACCTTAAAGCTATCTTAAGGAATATTCCTTTCGTTAACTGAGTGTACTTAATATATAAGTCTTCATATAATGATATAAGTGCAAATTTCGATTTTCAGCAGTATGCTCTTTCTTCAGTACAAACTACTAAATTTTATTTGTGCTTACCGACTGAAATGCTTTTAGCTCAACCGTGTTTCTAGAACGTTTTCACGTGAATGTGTATAGGGTCAATAAAAAGACATCAAACAATGTTAAGATGTAAACAATTTTGCGATCAACAATGGAATCACTTCAAGTAGAATTTAAAAATGATAACGACAAAATGTCATATTAATTAATCTTTAAACAGTGGAAAGGTGGCACAGACGTACATCAAATTATATTGTGAGTTGTATTGTGAAAATCCACATCATTACATATGTTAATTCAATCTTGTATCTTGCTCAAATACTGTTATCGGAAGAAATAACTTACTTCTCCTTAATCGAGTTCGTTGACACCTGCATTCGGTCTCTCACAGCCATGAAGAAAACCTCTTCTCGTGTTGAGAAAAAGTAATCGAGCAATGATTGCTGAAGTTATAGCATATTCTTTCAAATTAACAGAGTGAAAGATATAACACTTCACCATTTTCTAAACAAAAGAGACTTATCATACAATAATAAAAAGTTAACATGGAGTCAAATAAATTAAAAAACCCATAGAATATGAGGAAATCTAACAATGCGCTTTTAATTTTTCATGGAATAATAAATTCCTGTATTTACCTATTGGTAAAATACATATTTACAATTGGGCTGACTTTTCATCATTTGTACATCAAGAAGTGATACTTTACCTGCACTTCTCTGTTTGCATTGAACAGCATGATGCTGATAAATGCTAGAACTTCCCGTGCTATAGCATCACTACGTCTAGCGAGGTGAGGCAGAACTTTATTGACAACATCATGTGAATTGATCGAAGTCTGGATTTCTTTAATATGTGTTAACTGCCTTTAAAAATAAACATCATTTATCAACAATTGTTACACCTTTGAGATAAGAGTTAAACTTTTTAAATACTAAAGCCTAAAGTAAGTATTAGACAATAAACTTCTAATTCAAATGTGTATACTTTAAGATCACTGAGTACAAGTTTATAATTTTGCGGTGATTATAAATATACAAAACACCCATTACAGTCTGTGTTACATTGAAGTCTCACTTTTTTAGCTTTGCATCCCCGCCGGAACCAGACCAGTCATCGGGCAGTTTTCTTTCCTCATTATGTATGATAGTGCGGAGAATCTGCAGACATTTAACGTCAAGCTCTTCCTGTGACCTGGTTGCTGACACAGCAAAACGTATCTTTTTGGCTGATATCCTGTAGGGAAAAAAGGTTGAGATACCGTGTAATAGTAAAAACAACAAAGAAAACCCCGTAGCTATGTAATGAGCAAAATCTCTCCCAGCTTAGTGGATTAATTGAATTTTAAAAATTATTAACACCTTACATTTCAATATTGCAATGTAACCCTTACGTTACATGCTACGTTACTTTAGTAATGTTTACACACTTCTATCGTGGAAAAAAAATCAAATCTGATGTATGACCCAATGAAGCTAGGATTTGTAAGTTCTGCTAAATTATTTTCTTAGTACTTATGGGTATATACAAAGGCTACAGTTAAACGTAATAAAACATGTAACAAATACTTAGGATGTTAAAGGACCTGACACGTACATGGGGATTAAGAATGAAAACAATGTTAGGAATTTACTACAGATTTAGATGTAAGGCACCCATCTTCATTGACAGCAACGAAGCTGAATTAAATGTCTACAATAAATTACTAAACGAGTTAAAAACGACATATGACTACAGAATTAGGAACACATAATTAAATATATTCCTATCTCATTTCTTTAATCAATATGCAATACCTAATCATTCATTAATCTGAAATCTTTAACTTAACATGAAAGCTGTACAATTATACTTTATATAAATCACAAAATTTATAAACATGCATGTATACAACATATACGATATAACAAACTAAACATATCACCGTGCATGATAACAAACAAACGAACAGTTTTACCAATACACCGTGCATGATACAAATGATTACATTGTATACAGACTTTATATATACAAGGAGCACGATATTCAACAGTTTGCGTGAAAAGTGTATATATACACGTGTTCCAGTGTAGTTTAAGATAATATAGATATATAGTGTATATATTCACGTGTTCTAGTGTGGTTTTAGTTAGTCAAGATATTGTGGACGATGCAACCATATTTATTTACGGAATGCTGTTTAAGGAGCACACGGTGTTTTTAACCAGAAATACCCGGTTTCATTACGTACCCAGCCTTTTTATTTCGGCTTCTATAATAGCTTGACCCTATACTAAATTACAAATCAAATTATTGTTTTTACTGCTAATAATATCGATAGATTATTCAACTGAATGAAAAAATATGAATTGTAAAACACATTACAGGTAACTGAGCAAACGTTGTTTGACATAATACAAAACTGACATACACTGCTAAGTTATTATTTATCAACAAAATAACAAAGAAGTACTAGAGAGTACATGCATATAGAGTAAAACATGTAAAACAAGACATGTCAGAAGACGATATACCGGTATGACTAAAATACGATCTAGGCTACACAATCATGACATAAACTAACATTGAAAAATGTTAGAAAGGAACAAGAGACAATAAAATATTTCTTGAACAATTTAGTACACTAAACTCCTTCAAGTTAATTTTTCTCTTCTAGTGTTAAGACTGTTTTCTGTTCTAGTGTTAAGACAAATTACAAAATACTTTTTACAAACTTTACATAGGTTTCAATCCCATCTAGAAATATGTTCTTAATTTTCATGATATTGGCATCAATAAACGACTGCTAAAATGCTCTTTATACAGATGAACACTTACGCTAACTGATCCAGGAGTTTCCTTGTTAAAGCAAATCTTTTAGCAGGTTTCTTTTCCTTTTGATCGATGAAACACTTTACTAAGTTCTGGAATTCTTCACCGAGTGGCAACTCTTCATTGCTACCTAGCTCTGTGTACTCTGTAATAAATCACGTTTGTTAGTTACATACATTTCGTGGATATGTGTACAGACATAAGTTAACACATCAGGTTTGAGCAGCCAATATATCATACCAGCTAAATTACTTTATCAACAAAATGAAGAATCTTTTGTATAATGTCAGTATCATAACATGTCTTTAAAAGTACTGTTTTCATACAATTCATCTCTAAGTTTGCAATCCAAGATTATACCCTTAAACAATCTACGTATTAGAGTCAAGTTGATTAGTAATTTTAAATAAAAAAGTAAATGACTCTTTCATTTAATAAGAGGTTACTATCTTTCTATCATAGATTATTTCCATAAATTAAGAACGCCATTACAATGACATTGCTCTAACAATAAGGATAGGAGGTTTTGAATATTTTTCGGTATTTTTTTCATTCGACGTAGTTTTATGCTTGTAAAATAATGAATCCTTTTTAAAACAATTATCCGTCCCATTTCAATTGCAAGAATATACGTAAAGGACAGCCTCAATATGCATGTAATACAACATATATTTAGTTGTACAATAATAAATTTCTTACAAGTTTACTCGGAAATATATTTGATGATGTACTATTATATGTTACCAAGTAAGAACTGATGCATAAGTGAATCCAGAACATCAAATCCAGTCACGATTGTGAATTAAGTTAAATGTCCACTTACCTCTCTTTGATTTGTATTTCAGTTGTTGCTGTACCGTATTGTGACCTACGTGGACTCGGCTCGAGTTTTGTGCAAACGTGTGAAACTTCGCATTCAGTTCAAGTTCGGCAGCATAGTACTCCATATTGCCCTAAGAAAATGTGAATGTGTACAACTGAGTACAGGTCTTAGCGGTCTTCGTTATAGCAAACTTAAGATCATTTTTTACCGTTTATAGTGTGTTCCGTAAATGGTACATGTACGGTGATATAATTTAAGGTATATAGGCATGCAAATTTCACAAAATTGTCAGTTTATTTATGTCCACTCAAAGTAGCTAGCATGACGTGATACATAACTAAAAATGATACCTTTCTAACAGCACTCTTCGTGTCTCCAACTTTCATTTCAGATGTAAACTTTTCAAGCACTGTCACCAATAGCTAAAATAATAGAGATATTTCATATTAGATTGAACGAGACCTTTAACATATTTACAGATAACCATAATATGTCAATACATTACCTTGAAACAGTTGTTAATCCTAGCTTAAATTCTGTTGTACAACTTCATCACATTAAATTGTCAATAATTGTAATATGTACTTCCAAATATAATTTCAGTAAAAAAACACGTACTGATTTTGGTGTGCTGGAACCTGTTACAACTGCCGTTACCGAGGTAACCAAACACTTCATGTGTCCAGGATTTGTCATCATTGAACCAGATACGTCGGCAAATGCCTGAAAAATAACGTCATTTAAACATCAGATTCTGAATTCTCTAAATTTATCCTATAGCATTTCTTCAAATCTTATAGTTACTGTATTTGTAGTGCTATTAAGTCATACACGTTTAACCGTATTATAAAAAGAGAGTAAACTAGAGGTCAGTTTTTCTTACAAAACATGTTTCGATCTGACACAATTAAAATCGGTTGTTTTTAATTCCCCTTTCAGGGAAACACACGTAATTTAGTTCTCAATGGTTTAAACAGAGGAGTATAAAAAATAAATAATACCACTAAGGCTGTTGCAAGACTGTCAGTGTGGAATATTTCATCTGGATACAAATCTTTGTCCGGAGAATAAAATGTTGTGTAAAATACCTGAAATGCATTGATCTGGTGAAAGAAATAATAAAATTGAAGTACATGCATACACGTGTTTGTTTTACAAATAACACTTTGTAAAACCGGGGTTGTAAAGACATATTCAAATTTAACATTCTTTTTAAAAATGGAAACTGACTCATCTGCAAATTTTACTACAAACGACAAAGAGTTCTCAGTCAGCAAGTATTTGTGAACAGAAACAAACCTCGAGGAAAGGCATCACTCCTTCTAAAATGTAAAACATTCCACTGTGAATCAAACTGCTGGTATCGCTAGCTTCTGCCACGGCACTGGAATATCACATGACCAAAGTTATAACAACTTAACGGGTTAATATTATTGAAGACAATACAAATGTAACACAACAACCCTCGTTTGTGTTTTCACAAATAGTAGCATGTTCTACCAGTTTCACAATATTATTCTGTATCATTCTTCAAATATTCAAACCAATTAGTCATATTTCCGATGCCTGCACACTTACAGGATGTAACATAGAAATAAAATTTATCCATCCAGTTACATGATCTGCACTTTAACTATCATACTTGACTTTAGAACTATAATAAAAACAAACGATGTGCAAAACATGTAAATTATAAATTAAAACTTAAATTCAAATCAAAGGTGACGTACTAATTGCTCTAAAATTTGAAATACAGGCTGATAACATTTGTTAAATCGCAGACCAATATACACATATATAGGTCCGTGGTAAAATATACCTTTTTGATGGAGACATCTTGAGTAATTCTGCCGTTTTGTCTGCGAGACCCTTGACAGATTCTGATAATTGATTGATCTCACCAATTACTGTCCCGATAAAGTCCCAAACATGTCTGTAAGATAGTGTGCTATTAAATTTACCTTTTATTATACTGTGATAAAATCTACATTTTACGAATATGTTTAGATCAAGTCCAACGGAAGAAGTGCATTTCGGTGGTTACATCGCTAAACTATTATTCCGGTATAATGTTGGGAAAAATACATGTACCTAAAACATTTTCATGGAAAAAAATATCAATTTTGCCAAACCTAATTATGTTAACTGTAGGAATTTGAGAAAACATTCACATTGTCTAGATGGCTCTTCTCCTTGTATGAAAAATGAAGATTGACTCTTACTCATAAGCACCCATATGGCCTACTGAGTTACTTACTTAGACTAAAATCACGTTTTCTATATTTACAAATTATGCAGTGTTTATATTTGATAATTTCTTCTCTTTAATTTAAACGGTTGTCATGATGAAGAGAAATGTTTGAATTGCGTGATCATTTTAGCAATCAGCAATTTACGTAATTATTGCTACTATTCCCTTTATGACTATGTCTTACTTGTGATGTTGCAAGTCAGCTGCCCCGCTCTCAATCAGATTCTCTGCTGGTTTCATATAGACCCACATCATAAACTTGATAAAAGGCCTCTTGATGTTACAGTCGATGTCACTGTGATTGATAACCCATAGAATTTCCTCCACGGGTAAGATTGTTTGGCATAACGACTCAATGAACTTATTCTCGCCCTATTAAAGAAAATCCGTAAGTACAATGGACATAATTACTATCGTGTTTTACGCAATATGGTGTCTTTGATGCTTTCACGGCTTTGATGCTGTCAGTTTTATTGATAACCCCTCTTTTTATGAAAATTGGTAACATTTTTACATTTAGATTAGTTCACAATAAACATAAATCCTTGATTTTTCAAATGTGACTGTGATTGATCAAGAAAACAAATGCAATGCAATTGTTAAATCTGTACAATACGTTTTAGAACAATATTGTTGAACCATGTTTTCTGTCAAAATGTTTCAATTATAAACATGATTATAAACAGCTTTTCTGAAATCATTAATCCGGCGGCTGGACAACACAATTTCTATATTTGTAACATGATAAAGCACACAACCGCTTTAAAAGACTAGCTACCAAAAACGAAAACGTGTTTTTCAATGGAAGTCATTTTCTTAATTTTTTTTTCTTTGGTTGATATTCAACATCATTTTGATAACTATGTAAACTTAATTCATCGTTATGTTTCAGAAAAAAAACATATATGTAAAAAGTATTAACTAAGTTTGCAATGTTTCTTACCTCTGCACAAGTCGCTAGCAGATCAACTAGATGTGCAAAATATGCAAGATGACCTTCTTCTGCCTGATTTGTCAATATATGTTCCCTTTAATAATACAAAAAATATGAGTAATGAATACATTAAACTGTTATTATGTTCATTATTTAACTTAAAAGAAAGTGCTATATTTTGAAATTGAAAAAAAGCTTTTTCAGTGTCACTAAGTGATTAGATTATTTGCTTATATAATCCTATATGCAATCACGTGCAGGCACATTACATTGATCTAAATACATACATATACATGCATGCACTTTGGGCTTATGTAAATTTAGTTACATTTGTATATACATACATGTATCACAAAACTTGTAATGAATATAAGTGTGCATATTTCGTGTTTTCAAAGTAAAAAGTGCCAAATGATGCAAATAACTCAATGCAAACAAATATTAAAATATTATGGCAGGCGGTACACTGGCAGTACACTGGTACTAGCACTGACAAGAAACAAATTAGGATAAATAAAATCGCATACCAATAAGGCAATAACAATGGACCGGATAACTGACATCCTCTGAAAAGAAGGGCTTAAATGGTATTCGTCATGCAAAGAAAAGTTGTATGTACGTGCTGTTATACATTAACAAGCCAAGCCGGGTAGACCAAACAAACGTTCATCAGCACAAGCATTTAAGGTGTCTCGGTTGACCCATAAACGCAATGGAATATGGGGTTTGTGAGCACTGGTAAGCATCCATTTGCGATTCTAGTCCGGGGTGGTCGAGTACAATTATGTGCTTAATAACATGCTTACAGAAACCAACAAGTTCTCATGCAGGGAAATGGTGCAGGCGAGTGAAGATATTAAATATTATGTCCACAACTTTGATTATTAAATTTACAAATTCAAATAATTAGTAAATAATTAATGTAACAAATAGACAACACTATTAAAACATTCAGTTTGTAATGAAACATTTTACACACATAAAATCTGACACCTACCTCGATTCCCGAGGTTGGTCAAGAACATAAGCAGCTTTTTTAAAATTCTGCATAATGTACTTCATCACAAGGGCTTGATTTCTTTTGATGGTTAGGTCTAATCCCTCCACTTTGACAAGAACGTTCAGAAGATCAAGAAACTCGGATGCGTTATTTTGATGATCAGCTGCGAGGCGTACAATCTTCTTAATTTGTTGAGGATGAACCTTCAGGCAGGTTGCTTGATTAGCAATGAATACCTTTAGAAATTAGATAAAATAAAAGTTAAGCACATCATATATATGATAATTGAATTTCATGTCACACCACATGACATGTGTACCACATGAAAGCCCAATAGAAACCCTTATAGGACTCGGCGAACTCAATCAGCCTTGTTGTCATTCACAGTCCCAAAAATCTATAACAATGATTCTTTTGCGACCTAGTTTTGCATTGTTCTGTTTGAATGTCGAAATATGTTAGCAGTTAGGTGTACGTATTACCAGATAAGTAAGTTACCTATAATACCGAGTCAAAAACCTGGAGATTGCTGACGAAAAGTGACTGTAGAATATTTACATAGTAATTCATGCTTATTTCATGCGTTTTTCTAGCGTAATTGAATAGTTGTAATCTTATTAACAGCGGAAGCACTCATTAGTGGAGATGTGAAATAAAGAGGTCATCTACATGGTTGAAAACAATACTGAATTCAACTAGACTAGTACACAGCTATGAAAGCAAATATTATACTTGGCTGTGTATTCTAGCATAAAATGTACTGTTTTTGCCCATTTTGCCGGTGTTTTAACAGGAGAAAAAACGTGTGTTAACGGGGAGATTCACGCGCCGTTATAACCCGTTTTCATTTATGCGCAGTACAGGGCCATTGTAAACAATGGACCTGTCTCCCAAGTCTTACATCATGTACAGCGTCAACACTGCCGGGCTTAAAAACCGCTGGTGACGTCATAAATATGACGTAAACAACACGGACGTTGTCCCGCGCATTATTGAACGTCGTACCAGTAAGAGCGTTTCATTTTTATTTTTATGATGTTTTAATGCTATTTATGCTAGAATAAGCGCAACGAACGTTTTTCGTGTTATAACACCGCAGAAACCCTTGGGATATGTTGGTGCCCTCGCCCTGACGGGCTCGGGCACCAACCATCCCTCGGGATTCTGCAGATGTTATAACACGAAAAAACGTGCGTTAACCCTACATTCATCCAATAAAATTTCAGTATTGTACTAAACAACCTCATAATGTACAGTATGTGATAAAACAGCAAAGAAGCTCTAAACTTCCTCTTAGAATATACATTATTCAGTATTCTAATATGCCTACGGTATATTTCTATAGTCAATTCGAGTGCATTAATATGATTAAAGCACTCGGAAAAGTAGGCGGAGTTTCGGACATGGAAGTAGCTCCTTCCGACTTTTCTAATTTACTCCCGCGCAAAAATAAAATATAGAAATGGAAATAATATCAGTATAAATACATCAGTCGCATGAAAAAAGATTTGTTTAAGAACCTAAATATTATTTTTGATTGCGTCAAGTAAGCCTTAGAATTCCCTCGCCTTGTTTTCCTTTAAAAAGGCCAGGAAATTCATGATTAACAGTCATACAGTGTTCTGATTCCGGGAGACAAAACTATGAATGAAAACGTTTACGTCATCACACTGACGTCATTACTCCACGTTAAAACGTTGTACAGTTCAAATTAACGGTACGCATTTAAATCGATTGGCTGCTTTGTTAGGTTGTAAATCTACGTCTTCTGCATAATGTCAGTCAGGTATTTCTTTTTATATTTTATGTATTAGATGATTAAACTAAAATAAGTTTGTATAATATAGTTATGTTTGATATCTTGAATGGTTGCCCGAATAGGGAGTGAATTCCAACAGCTACTACTTATGCTGTTTTACACATTACCGCCGAACTGAAAAAAGGTCCATAGTAGTTACGATAGTTTTTAAAACATCGGCTTCTAAGAATCGAAATAATCTATGTCTTGGAGTGTTTTATCGAAATTGAAGCATTTCCCGTCGGTAATGTGCCTGCGTAATAATTCACTCGGGCTTCGCCCTCGTGAATTATTCCGCCAGGCACATCACCTCCGGGGAATGCTTCAATTTCGATAAAGCACTTTAAGCCATAGATTATTTCTTAATCAAAACAACTTTTACTAACAGGATGTTGCATATGCATACCTCTTTCAAAGCCAATGCCAGATCAGACGGCACTACTTGAACATCTAGCAAAGTATCCAAATGATTGAAGATCCTGAACTGAACATTATCATTTTCCCTTGTCAAGAGTTGCAACAGGTATAATGTCTTCTGGAAGATCACTTTCATCCCTCCGTATTGTTCTTTCTGTAGTAAAAGAGTCATTAGATGAACATTGTTTACAAAATTGCAGGAAAGACTTTTACTAATTGCACTTTAAAGAGACACTCCCTACTACTGACGTCAAATTAATTTACTTTCAATCATAGATAATAGAATACAGTATTTGCAAGAATTATTATTACATAACCTAAACGTTTAAGCTGTATTTTCTAGTCATTTTTGATAAAATCAGCGTTTAAAAGTATGTTGCAGTACCGCAAATCATTCAATACTCTATATAAAGTTGTTGTTGTACAATTAAAGGGTAGATAGCGATTTATTACAAAAGGCCTCTATGTTGATTATTTGTTGGGAAAATGAAGCATTTTTCGACGTAAGTTATTTTTAAAATATTATTCATTCATCATTTAACGTTCATTGAACACATCGATTCTGTTTGGAGTATGTAATCTTCAAGATGTTGAAAGTGTTCCTTTAATGTAGGATATGAAGCATCTTTATTTTATAGCGTACTTACCAATAATTTTGCGTCGATTTCTTGCGACAAAATGTCAAGTACAATATCCAGAATTCCTGAAAAAATGCAGTGTTTACTTTAGCTGGCTTAACTATCTGTATATAAATACTCTTCTACCATGTTTAATGCCTATTCTCCGTTACAAGAAAACGTTCCATAATATGTATAACTAAGAGGGAGTTTTCACCTGATATCTCTCATGCACCCGCTAAACTTTATAATTGTCTCAGCTAAGATGTTTAACAAAATCTACCCTGTATAATGTTTTGACCTGTTCTGGGTATGACTAACTGTTAAAACGTTTTCAATCTACATATTCTGTTATGAATGCGAATTCGTTACTCAAATAGCGATCAATACTCAGTCTGCTCTACTTTGGATCGTCTCTTGTAAGAAAGTTGATACAAAACTCACTGGCTATCTTAGAATGCTTCAAACGTTGCTCATAGACAACAAACCTGTCTACTATTTTAGTAATTAAAGTTAAAGGAAAGAAACAATAGCATTAATTACCGTGACTGATCATGATATTTTGGTTCATGAAATGAGGTTCATGTGGGTTCTTTGGCAAGTGGCAAAACCTGAAATTGGAAAGCAATACTTCAGATATAAATCTTAAGATCGAAATTAGAATCCTGAAGTGCAGACAATTATATATACAATAAATTACCGGAAAAACAGGGACAAACGTTTAAATCTATCAGCAGCACTCTCTTAAATGTCGATGAGGTTACAGCAAAACTTTCATCACTTCTATCACTTTTCCGGTATTTTCCGCTTCATGCATTTCACTTACATTACAAGTAAAGTACAAAACCACTTCAGCACTCAGCTGAAAGCTTTCAAAATCAGTATCTTATTACTACAATTCTTACTCTGCAAGTTCATCTAGGATTTCGCTCATCAGTAACACTTGCTGATCGTTTAATTTCTGTTTGGCAAGCCTTCGCAGTACTGGCAGACTTCGCTGTACTTCCCTGTGCACTCTTGCTGAATCTTGAGACAGTAAAATCTGTAAAGATTAATTTAAATTTATGTTCATCAGGACAGAAGTGTTGTCTGCTAGCACTGTGTACTGATACTAATATTCAGCAGAACTTAAGTTCAAAACAAATACGTATAAAAGCATATTAGATCAAATTTGCTGAGATAATGTTACCGTATATCGTTTTTCTGCGCGTGTCTTATTTTCGCTATTTTCATGGTTCAAAATAACGCTAGAAAAGCAGTGCAATGAAAATATACCCGAGTTCTGTAGAAACATATTTGTTGATTTGTAAGTTATCTTATATATATTTTCAAATGTAACTGACATGTGCTCCCAAAGCAAAAGGGAACATACGTGTCGCCTGCTAGCATTGTGTACTTATACTAATGTTCAGCAAAAACTTAGTTTTAAAGTATATTAGATAAAGTTTGTTGAGATAATGTGACCGTATATCGTTTTTTTTCGCGCTAGTGTAATTTTCGCGGTACGTAACTGACCTGTGCTTCCAAAGCAAGACGGAACATGTCACTCTGTGAGGAATACAGTTTGTTCAGGATGTCCAGAGACTTCATCACCATCATATCATACTTGTAGTCGGATAAATCCTTTAGTAGATAATAATAGAAACTCATGAATAAATAATTAATAAGCTTATTGCTTCTTCATTTTAATAAGGTAGATTATTCGTTACCTCTGATGCAGTTCTTTTGTTTTCTATTTGATGATAGTCTTATTCTACCCCTGAATGAGGAGCTTGACTTATGGCCGATATCGACTTATGGTCAAGATCGACTTATGGTCGTAATATATGATATCTTAAAGTAACTCATTTCAACGTTGTCTTTCAATGCACACTTTCATCACTTATAATAACTGTGAGCCTTTTCGCCATTAGCTTCAACCGGACTGTCTAAAATTTGCATGACAAAATGCTAAGCTAATCGTGCACGGCATCATAAAAGAAGCACACAAATCTGTACTAAAAGTGTTTTTTTTTGGTCACCAATATTTCAATTTGTGTGGCTGTAAGTTTCAGCTTATACGTACCAGTAATACTGTGGTGGTACTATCTATTTCAAAGATGGATGACGCATGAAACATCTCTTTCAGGTCTCTAAGAACTTCCTTTTGTTTCTTAGTTCCTTTCCTGCAGTAATGTAAATTGCATGTGTCATTTGATGAAAAGATTTAAACGAATACTGTTTAACATTCAAATACTAAAAGCACAATAGCAACTAAATAATTAGCAGAACGTAATGATCACATTCTACGAGAAAGTAAAGGAATATATATATATGACCCGAAGATGCTTCGATTAGCATATACATTTCACATAAAAACATTTCATTTTCAATGCCATATTTCAGTTTGAAAAAAGCAGAATGTCCATTGCAACTTAACTTATACATATGTATTTTAGTGAAAAATCTTTACTACATGCATCTAATACAGTTAGTTACATAAAAACGGAAACCCCACATACTGCGTAACCACGACTGTAAAATTGAACACTTATAGTGGTACGGTAACCACGCATTTAAAATGCCAATGAAAATCAGTTCGATATCAACTTCTTTTATTAGGAAAAGTAAAATCCATGAAATCAAGTACCAAAGAAATAACTTTTTTCTAAATCAACGAACTTTTATGCCCACGAATGTATATACATTTGTACAATGCAATGCACTAAGCCAGTCTAATTTGAAGAAAGCATTGTCCCTTGTTCGGAAATAAACATATACAAGCATAGATGACTTCAGATGCGACATTTCGCAGTCAAAGCCTCCCATGAGTATGTTTTTCCATCTTGATCACATTTATAAAACATCAAATGCAAATTTCAACTTATAAAAACTCGTGTGTTCTTTTATTGCTCTAGACTGGAAACATCTAAAATTTGCATAGTGAAATTAAGTCAAGACAGACTAGCCAATAGAGAAATATACGGACAGGGCTTGTACAAAAGACAAAACACGCTTACAGAATAGAGCAAAGTAATATTATTGTATGTGTGCTACAAGCAGTTTGAATAAAGAACAAGTACGAAAGTAAGCTTAAATAAAAAGTGACACATACTTGGAAGTATCTATAGGATTGAATGTTTCGTACAGCAGAGGTTCAATGGATGCCTGTCCACGTTTCTTATGAGAGCTCTGTTCTGCTGCTTTAAATTTTTCAACAAACGTCTGCAAATATCAAGCAATATTATAATGAGGTACTAAGTATGTACGTTATTATTTGCTAACAAGTTAAATTTATTAAGCTATTAAAACAAGCATTTAGCAAAACAAGAACTTTTTCTTAAATAAATAGTAAGGCTTTATAACATGAAGCTGTTTTATTCCATTGAAGACAAGCTATCAATACATTACTCACTGAATATCTCACAAGCTATTAACGAACTACCTTTTGAATGTCTCATCAAATAATAACAGACCATTTCAATCATTTACTAGTTACATGTAATTTATTAATATAAAATTTTGTTATTTTGTTTGCATTTACATGTAATAGAATTTGCTTTGATATCATCGCTAAGCTTTTGTTTACGTGTATTACTAATAAAAATAACTGACGTTTTTATCCATTCAGTTATTTCATTAATGTACAATTACATGATTTTGTTTTTATTTGCATTTATATATAAAAGAAGTCAGCCTTGAATCATCACTGCTTGTTAACAACACAAGAACTGTTTAACAGATGGCAATAACATAAAATGAGAAATGCTTTACTTGGATAATATCATGTTAGCATTTTAAGACATCTGAATTGCTCTTAAACATTTAAAGTGTTTCTAGACACACTTATCTTGTTTACCTTCAAACGAATATTTCTCTGGAAAGTCAGCAGCAGATCAAGAACTTCCATCGCTCTGTAATAAAATATACAACATTAACTACGCGTTTATGTTGATATTATGTTGTTTGCATATAAATGTTTACTTTGCATAACAAACGATACAAATCTGTTTCTTCTCTATTACAACTGCGGACCAACTTAGAAGGGAGCCTCTCGAAACTGGTGTATGCATAAGTTTAATATTAGAGCTTTTGCGTTATATACACTCTTGTTCAAAATGGTTTCCAGGCAAATTCTTCTCGCAACAATTTGCAAGAGATTATGGAAAAAGGCACTTAACAAGTGGCCTTTGGTTTCTGAAGCCCATATTTCATCAGCCAATTTATAACAGTGAAGAGACTCACTTTTCAACTTCTGCATTAAGAGCTATTTAAATAGCGGCTTTACATGGAACCCCCCAAAAAAACAAGTTTTAGCATACTTTTTTATAGGCTATACCATGTAACAAATGATAATAAACGCTAGATATTTTTGTAATTGTTATTAAAACAAATGACGTTTTTATCACTTGTATTTGTTCGTCTAAAATCTCTGAAAAGTATGTTTCATGTGGTTTTCATATGACTGATGTGATAATGAAAAAAGATAATGAAAACAATATCATAAACATTATCACATACTGATATTTGGCTTTCACAACGGCTTCTGCCTCTCTGCTTGGCTCAAATCTTCCGGTCTCCCTGTATTTGTTCACAGCCTTCTGTCCATCTTTTGAGTAACCTGTATACGAAATAGATGTATGTACATATTTAATTACCCAAAACACTTAACGAACATGTCAAATTACATCTATTATTCTAATCAAAATAAAAGAATGTAGATCTGACTCTACTAATTCTGCAGTCGCTTTAACCCTAGTAAGAATTAACAAACTATGGACTACATTTTATAGTATATAGTACATCCATTTTCACCGTTTACATTGTAATATATTTGTAATACATTTAATATAATGTAGGGGATACAATGCTAAATTGGCATTGTGCACACAGACGACACTTTTGTATTTTCATACCTTTGCTCTTGTCTTTAGGAAAAGGTACATCATGTCTCCCATCAAGCAGACTCAGTAAAGGAGTAAGCAAATGGCGGACGTCGTCAATGTCGCTATAGTAACCAAACTTCACTAAATGTTGTAGCAGTCGGAGTACCTTTACACACAAAGTAACATGAAACATTATGTCAATAGAAACTGCATATCTATTTCGTCATGCAAATTTACACAACAAATGTGACATGTCTCCATTAGCATAATCAGTTAAGAATTGTAACACGGAGATATGATATAAGGCACCATCAATGGTCCGAAATAAAACAGTTTAGATATAAGTTTTTTTTAAAAATTGCCGTTATATCGATACTATTTCAGCTGTTTTAAAAGAAAAGCAATAAATAAGTACAAATCACAATTACCTGCTCAATGAGTAGATTGTGACCAATATCAGACGCTGTCATGATGCAGTTATTGTTGAGGAATTCAGCAAGCCAATCCCTTAACACCGGAAATATGGTAACCAAGTCTTTCACTACCTATGTAAGCACAAGTAAACCAGAATGTCAATATCTTGAATATAAAAAACATATACTGGTATTTACATGAAAAAGGTGTTGGTTGATAACACAGAAAAATAAAAACGCATGCAATGGAAAAGGAAATTTCGTGCATTTTCTCATCTACGATGTCAAACCATGATTCAATTTCCAAGACTATTAATTGCAATCATTTATTTTTAACTATCGGAGTAAGTTTTAACTGAAACTACACTTTAAAATGGATACTGACTTTACTTATTCAGAGCTATGCCATCAAAAATCATAGTCAATTCAACATGTTTTTGTGACCCTCGTTGGGTAACTTTTCACGTTTGTGGAAAATTTTGAAAATCTAATTACTCTGGTCAACATACATCAAGTCTGGAAATGAACGAAACGACCAAATAAAAATTCAATAAAGGAAGGGTATGATACAATAACGTGTAAAGAGTGTGCGAGTATTACCTGGGCGCCGCCGGAGGATCCCGCCGTCGGTTGCTAAATATTAGTAACACATGCCATTAGTGCAACATCTGGGAAAAGGCGTGCACAAATACTTCTAATCTAGCTGGTACTGAGTAGTTCCCAATCAAAGTTTTCTTAATGATCGTTTTAAAGTGCACAATTCTACCGGATGTGTAAGCATAATTAAAATTTAAAATAATGGAATACTTAAGAACAAAAGGTCATGAAAATACATAATGAAATTTCTTCCTTAATGATACGGTGCTCTCTGAATGATTTTAGGATTTTGAAAATACACAAAATGGGTTTAATCTTTTTTTAATCATAAAAAGTTTAAAAAAGAGGTATCTGAACTACATATTATTGTTTGATTCACCTATTCAGTTTGTGGTAAAATAGTTATTTATATTTCCATGGTGATTT
The DNA here is from genome assembly GCA_022818135.1 of Saxidomus purpurata. Taxonomy (NCBI): domain Eukaryota; kingdom Metazoa; phylum Mollusca; class Bivalvia; order Venerida; family Veneridae; genus Saxidomus; species Saxidomus purpurata. The sequence continues at coordinate 8,187,737 of JAFMSR010000012.1, forward strand.
TTTTCATGATGACTGAGAAATTCCCATAACAAATGATATTTGCAGTTTAAAACAACACATTTTTATCATAAAATCGTCCTTTAGTAAATGAAAATTGTACGCAGTTCAAAAATTTAAAACAGCGAGTGTTACTACTTTCAATGTTAAACAAAGATTTACAGATGAAGGGCGTGCTTACTTAATTCGAAGTTTTTCTAAATGAAAAATCCATGTAACCACCACGATCTATTGCGATATGTATTGTTATTGAAAGTTGGAATCAAACAATAATATTTACTGCCATGAAAAGTGTGACACTATCGAAGAAGACTTACGAAAATAATGGTCTGTAAATGAATGAAACAGCAGAATATAAATGTTGACTTAAATAACTTACAAACTGGCTTTGTTCTCTCTCCGAGTCCTTTGAACCAACGTACTCGTACACGAAGCAAATGTTCGGGTTGTCGAGCACAGAGTAGTTGTTTCCAACGTCAACAAACAATCCTTCAATAAGAAAATGATGTCTGATATGTGTACAATATGAACGCTGCATATAATATTCAAACTGTTCTACAATAACAAAACTTTAAAAAATATCGCATTCACTCTTGGGATGATATGTTGCACTTGGTTGGGCACATTGTTTTTGACCAAGGTACACTTTGGTCTTTGCTGAATCTGAAATGCGACATATAATCTCAGCTCAACCGAATTGACTGTATCAAAGGAATTATAAGCCTCTTCTAAACTGAAGGCTTATGACACAGTCTTTAAATAAACTGCTGTTGATTTTTTTTCATACGCAAAAAGTATCGAAAAAAACATATCGGCAGTAAAAACGACTATTAAAGCGATAATGCATTGGGAAAGATATTCGAAGAAAAAAATGTTACACTGTATATACATGTACCATGCAGTAAAACCTTCTAACAGCTGATATTGAACGAATTAACAGACTTGTTTGTATAAGACTTGACGTGTGATTTATTACTCTATGTATCATTAAAATTGCACATGAACATATTACAACAGTTATTAGAGGTTTTTGATTTACCTATGATGAGCTCACAATATTTGGCTCTAATGGCATCTGGCAACAGGTCTGATGTAATACACAAAAAGGCGTCTTCCCAGGTCAAATATCCAAACTCTCTCGTTATAACATGAATAGCGAAGTCATTTCTGCCCTGAAAGTTGATTTGTTTATTGAAGTTTCAAAGCTCTGCAGTCATGCGTAAATTTATTCAGTTTATTACAATAGCTGAATGGTTGCTAGGTACGGCAAAGAAAAGTAATGACCTCAGCTGTCTGTACCCGAAACTGGACACTTTTGTTCAACATTTACAGAACAGAGCATATACTCATAATACAATAGGAGGATAGCTTTTTACAAAACGAATTAACCATGACGACAAATCACACAAAATAACATACTTACTTCTTAGAAATTATAAGCTAAACAAGCATGGTTTCTTGCACAAAATATATTATCAGCATCCATGGTACTCCACCGTTTCAAATTTTACTTAAGCAACGATACATACACGATCAGAATTAGGCTAATGTGATCAAGTTATGGTTGTTGTGTATGCAGACTTATTCTTATATCAGCTCGTCAATATGATGCAAAATGTTGACTGTAACTTACGTATGTGAGGGACTTGAAAAGCTCTAGTTCGTGAATGAAGAATTCGTATTGGCCTTCGTTGAATTCTACACTTTCAGGCTAGTAATACAAATAACACCAGTATTATATAAAAGAGTTTAGATAAAACATTTGTAGCACTACTTTCAGTGTGCTTAATGAAAGAAGACTGTGTCCAGAACAACTTTGTTTAACTCTATCCTGTTGGCGGCAAATGATGTACTACAATTATCATACTATAAAAATAGTGTCGGTAACATCCGTTTGCTGAATAGTTCCGTTAGATATGTGTATGAAAACGTATGAATTTTACTAACCCATTTATAACTAGATTTTTACAATGGGATATTCTGACTTCCAATTCTTTAAATATGGGTGTTTTGCAAAATTTCGCAAAAAAGCAAACAACTGAAATCCTGATCAGACAACATTTGTGTTTGTTGTCTGCTCCCAAGAGTATATATATTGTAACAAACACTAGGCACGGATGGGTTATTAATTAATAGTGGAAAATACAAAAACCAAGTAGACAATCTGTCGTACGATCTTGTTATTATTTTGATAAATTAAAAAAATAACAAAAGCCAGTATTACATAGAAAGAGTAAGTACTTACATTGACAAAGTCATGCAGTGAACACCATGACTGAGTATTGTTTGTTGACACATACACAATGTTGGGCCTCTTGTTGATATTTTGGCCTCGGTCAGTTAGAAAGACACTGTCCTGAAAAATGCCGATGAAATTTCATTTTTAAAATTATCTGATTGTGTTATTCCACTGACTGACTGAGGAATAATGTATTAACTGTGGTACTGTGTCGCTGAATGAAGAGAGTATATCTTTAACTCATGATTAGATCTGCATTACTCGTGCAAGTTATAGACATCTGAATGTGATTAAATATTTCTGCCAGGTTGATAACACTTTCTTAAAATATATATAAAAATGTGTCCCAACCCAGGGGGGCCGTCGTTCAACTAAAATCAATTTCTGATATTTCAAGTAATTGGGTAACAGGGTCTTCCAAATAACATTTGTTTGAAATGATTTGTGCAAAACTAAACCGCTTAAGAAATTAAAAAAGTATACCAAGAGAACAAACAATAACTAACAATGAGCCCTTTGTGGTCAAGTGAACTTGTAACACTGAGTTTTAAGAAGTCATACATATCAGAAAAAGTGAAAAGTTACTACATTATCTAAAGCTTTGCACGGCTCTGTCAAGTGTCAAAAGAAAATAAACAAAACCTATCAAAAATGCAGTCAAGTGTAAGATGTAAATGGGCTTACTTTATATGAGCGCAGCCATTTCTCTGTAATGTACGTCTGATTATTTGGTATGGATACTCCGTCACAGACGCAAAGCACTTGCAACAAGTCAAGGAAGCGGTAGTTCTGAAAAAAAAACAACATTAGAGTTTTCATGTCAATAGTTTTCATTTTAGTGAAAAAAATATAATGATGAAAATGCGATATTTCAAAACAAAAAAAACTTATTGACAATAATAATTATAAATAATTACCACCTTTACTTATACTTTTCCTTATGTTTTTATAATGAGTTTCAATGGCGATAGTGGTGATGATTGCAATGACAACTGATTACAACGACAACTAATTACAACGGCAACTGACTACATCGATAATGTTAAGTGGCAGTGACAAAAAGGGGATCGAATTAAATATTCATTGTTTATTTATTTATTGTTTATTTTCACTAAACCCGAGTCAACCAAACTTTATGTATTTTTGTCTATCCATCCTTATTTGAATGTTAAAATAGATTGTTTTTGCATATATAAATAGGTTTTACTTATAGACTGTTTACTTTGTGTAATATTATAGTACATACTTTTGGGATCCAAACTTTACAAGGCTTATGGTATAGTCCTATAATATGTATCACATTTGGAATCCCTTGTTTATTGTTTCCAATAATATAGAGAAAATCATTAAAATATCAATTCTCGAAACTGACGGATCATCTAACCAATCACATTACCTGATGTTTCCTTAGAAGATCGATGTAAATATCTAGATGATTGTTGGTAATCCGGTCTACGATCTTTCTCTTGTCTCGTATCAGCTCTACAATCATCTGTGCTACGTAAAGACCGATACCACCCTGAAGTTACATACTTATAGATTAACTCTGGAACAATTCTTGAAACAAGACTTACATCAACGCAGCTGAAGATAGCCAGTGGTATTAGGAGACAAGACTTTAGAGTTTAAAGAAATCCAAACTCTTTTCCTGGATAAATTTTGTTCTTTTACAGTTGCTGACGTTACAATTTAAGAGGTTGTCTGTCCTTGCATAACTATGACAGATTGCGTTGAATTGCACTTTTTATTTCACCGGATCGATTAATGCTCACTGTACATAAAAGTTATTAAAGTGTTTCTGCTTCATTTAATCGAACTAAAATGTACACGCATTCGTCATTAATCTGTGGTCTAGATTAGTGAAGTGGAAAAAGTTATGAATGTCAATCTAGTAATTAAACTTCTGTAATCGAATGCACTTAAACACGCTGCCTTATATAACTTTTAACTGCTTGTATATCTTGCATTGAAAAATGCAGAAAATTGGTTCAAACTTAATGGTACAAATAATGAGGAAGGCTACTTGTCATAATCATACTTAAAAGCTTTTATTGTCAAATATATAGCTCAAGGACTGCTAGAAATCCCTTGTATGACCCTTGAATGGCTGCTATAATATATACAGATTGCTTTTTTGAAGTCAAATCAGGTTTAAAGTAACAGTTCAATCGATACAATTGCCGCTGTTCTTTAGAGATAGAGATATTACAATGAATAAGGGAGACGCATTGTAAATGTCATTTCATTTCCGGTAAGTATGTCTATAAATTTCTGTGTTTACTGACAACTCAAATTGATTTTTTAAAGTTTGTGCCTCATTCAGAAATAGGTGATTAAAGCAAACATGATTTCAGCTTGGATATACTTTCCGATAGCACAGAATATACTGAATACGTAAACAATGAAATTTTTAATTACTTTCTGTGTAAATTGTGTTTGGAAGAAGTCAATGTACTTGGCGAAGTAGAGAGCATTTTTTCTACTCTTGCCAATCATGTAAGCATGGAGGACGTCATAAGCTTCTTTAAAGATGCGGATCATGTGGGGCTCCTCCTCCGTATCTTTCAGCGGACACTGAAGCAACCGCACCAGTAAATCTATAACCTAGAAAATATATATAACATATAACTTTATTTAAAGAGTCAACAGGAGAGCAAAGGATTTCACAACCTGAAATGTGACCAGTAGACTACACCCCAGTCAATATTTCCACGCAAAAGTGCAAAACATTCAATATAATGAGCTCTCATATGTGATATGTGTGATATAAAGAATTAATGAAATTGAAAAATGCATTGTTACAAAAATGACAAATTTCAAAGTTTCACACTTGAACAATGTCCGTCACGGGTAACTCCATATATAACATCTCCCGCCATGGATCGGGAAAACATTTTACACATCAACGTAACATGGTAATATATGTTACATTTGTAAAATCATGAAAACCACAAACTACCAAACAAAACAGAGAAATGACATGGGCATGATAATCATGGTGTTGTTATGACGCAGTAGCTACCTAAGGACCTTTTTTGCTACACTATAAGTTACATATCGCATGGTTATGTGTTAAACTATTGTTTCTTTAATGATACCAGTAGTAGAATTATATAACTAAAAGTTAACCATTTGAGACCATTAAGTTCAGTTAAAAGTACATGAATTAAAAAGATCACATAAACACAAACCCTGAGATTTCTCATCAATTTCTGTCTGTCTTTGTCAGGCTGTCCTTCAAAAGTCATGAACTGTTTTAACTCCTTCAGGGCCTGAAATATAACAAAGCAAGAACATGATTTATCTCACTTTCATCTGCTTAATAGCAAGATTTTTTTATTTCAGAAGTACAATAATTCAAGCATACTTTTATTTGAAATAATGACACATAACTTAAAGGAGGAATCATTTCACACAAATTCTTTTTTCTGATTGGTTATTTCTGCCCCGGTGCCCGCTTTTCATAACCAGTGAACGCAGGTACCATTAATATTCATGACATGCTACTTTTTCATTCATAAATCGTGTACGATTTTCAAACTTTATTATGGATTCAGGGCATATCAACAAACAAAAACACTTTGAGAAGTAAAAAGGAATAGTGTTTCTCACCTATGAGATACATATTTCCGCGCATTTACCGGTGATAGATAACCTTATCCTTCACCGCTTATCTCTAAACGATGCCGGACTATTTTTACGTTTACTATAAGCAGCCAGCGCATCACATAAAAATCGAAAAAATGACTGTAAAATGTTTTTTGAAATAAACATAGGGTTATTGGTATTCATCTTCTTAGTTAGATCATTTACTATCAAGCTATAGCAGTTTTGAAGTAAAATTCGAGAAAATGTTGGTTTTCATTTTTTCATCCCCAATCTGTATATAATTTACACTTATTTCTTCTTACTTGTGCGAAAATGCGATTTAAACGGTGAGAAAATAAATCTACCATGTCCACCATCGGGTTGAGATATGTCCAAAATTCGAAAACCTCACTGACTGTTGTCCGCCATTTGCATTATGCTAATGAGTAGTGGCGTTATGACAACCAAATTAATTCATGACGAAATATTAAAACAGAATCCGGATAAGTGATCACTTAATAATTTAAACGAATGTCTTTAATTGTAGTAAGTTGTTATTACAAGAATTGAATGATTTTTTTTCTGCATTTCATCGGGTTATGAACTATCAGAAGTTTTACACCTACATTGTAATTTTAACATAAACGCCTTCGGTGTCCATGCAAATTAGGTGTAAACTTCTGACAGTTCACACCTTGATGAAATGCAGAAAAAACACATTCAATTTTTGATTAAACCCACATTTGATATAGCTTCATATAAAAGTTATTCTTTCTTATGTTTCAAATTTGCATACTTTGTTACAACAAGGTTATCGTCTAATTCAATCAGAAATGAGGTTGAATTTAAGGAAAATGACGTCCTCTCGTTTAAAAGTCATCGAACAAATACAACTGTCCTTGATGTGATATTATATAAACACACAATATATAAATTATAATACTTTTCTTTGACATTTTGACTGTTTTTTCAAAATTATTCTGGCCAGTTATCTGGATAACTTGGTCCTACTACTTTACACGATATTGGTATATTTGTACAAGTCTCAATAAAATCATTCTGTATTACCGCAATAATCCCGTGCGTTTTCTTCGCTGTTATTGCTGATCCCGTCTGAAACTGGAAAATTGATGATTTAAGTTAGAATAAACAAGCAGAATAGACATGCAATTTCATTGAGTAATGACACATGCCGATATTGTTACAAGCAAGATACTCAATAACATCACTAAAAACATTATCAGTTCAATCTAGTCGAGCATTCAGATTTCACAAATTTCATATGAATAGACTTCTTACGTCATTAATCAAGTTGAACAGGAAGGGCACCATTCCAGCAACAAAATTGAAGTTTAATACATCCGGTTTTTCTACCATCTGGATTGTGTAGGCGTCGTCATACATGCTCTCACCACTTGCAGACACCTAAAACAAAATAGGGTAATCAATTGAAAGAACAGAACTATGACTGTCTGCTTACAAAAAAATGAACATTTCGACATTATGTTTTGATAAGCACCTTGAAACATTTAGCTGAATAGCTCCCCTTAAATGTTTTATAATTCTAAAATAGACGGAAGTTAAAAAAAATCTTGATAAAGCACATTTTTAAAGACAAATTTTATTTTATTGGATTCGTTGACCTAACTGCCATAATCATATTTAAAGGTCCATTACATTTTTAAATATGGAATTGTAACAGGGAAACACAGTTTGAAACTGGCTCAAAACTACAACAGACGTGGAGTATTTCCCTGTTTGAAATACTGCTGCAGAAAAAAAGAGTGAATGTTTGTGTATTTCCTTAGATTGACCTGGGTGGTCTTTTTGTCCTACTTTTGCTTTATTGAATGTTGTTAACAGTCAGAGATATACTTTGCACATCATTGGAAGTAAATTTCTTCAATTACACTTAAAAATAGGCATGCTTATTTAGATCTATGTATAACCTATTTACAGCCTCTCTCTGGGAGACTTCTGGAAAATTACAAAGATATTTGAAATATGGAAAACCTACTTTCGTTTTTGAAAAGGCAAAATATAATTTATTAATTCTTTTGTTAAACTCAAATTTTCAACACAATATGGTCACATTCAATGCATTATGTCATAATTTCCTTCTGAGAAGATTCCTGTTACAATTCCAGATTAATAAAAATTCGATTTGGTATTAGTAATGGACCTTTAACAACTGACTTTAATTGCGCTTAGATTTTTTTTCAAATTTGAAATTAAAAAAGTACGTTTTTCGCACTGAGTAACATAGCAGCACCATATTACACTATTTAGTAATTTAAATCTACATAAACATTGAGGGATCAAACATGGCACCTTTCTGGTTGAAGCACCATCCCACCGTAGTCCATACATAGACATCTCCTGGTCGTTACTCCGGAATTCTCTTTTTTCATAATCTTCATCTAAGTGAAATCAAATAAATATTTCAATCGATTTATTTCGTGCAATGTTAAAGAATGTGCAGATTTGTACTAGGATTTGCCTTCGAATCGTCCATTTACTCGAGTCTGGTGGAATTTATGTTGCAAGATGTTCTTACTACAGACAAAAAAAAGTCCCATTTAATTCCTTATACTTTGAGCCTTTAACAAGCTGTTTTTGAAAAATTAAAAGTGAAAATGCATTAAATCATATTCTATGACGGTTAAATATATACATCTTACATTTTGTTAATGTGCTTACTTGTCGAAACATGAAGCCATCACCAAGTCCTAACGTTTCCTACATTTCAAAAAATAAAGTCAACATCCAGTGAGTTCGTTATCGTACATGTCAAAGCAGGGTGTCAGCACCCAGTCAGTTCCTTACCATTTTTGTCAAAGCATGGAGTCAGCACCCAGTCCGTTCCTTATCATATCTGTCAAAGCATGGAGTCAGCACCCAGTCAGTTCCTTATCATATCTGTCAAAGCATGAAGTCAGCACCTAGTCAGTTTCTTATCATATCTGTCAAAGCATGAAGTCAGCACCTAGTAAGTTCCTTATCATATCTGTCAAAGCATGAAGACAGCACCAAGTCAGTTCCTTATCATATCTGTCAAAGCATGGAGTCAGCACTAAGTCAGTTTCTTATCATATCTGTCAATGCAGGGAGTCAGTGCCTAGTCAGTTTCTTATCATACCTGTCAAAGCATGGAGTCAGCATCTAGTCAGTTCCTTATCATATCTGTCAAAGCATGGAGTCAGCACCAAGTCAGATTCTTATCATGTCTGTAAAAGCATGGAGTCAGCACCTAGTCAGTTCCTTATCATACCTGTTAAAGCATGAAGTCAGCACCTAGTCCGTTCCTTATCATATCTGTCAAAGCATGGAGTCATCACCTAGTCAGTTCCTTATCATATCTGTCAAAGCATAAAGTCAGCACCTAGTCAGTTCCTTATCATATCTGTCAAAGCATGAAGTCAGCACCTAGTCAGTTCCTTATCATATCTGTCAAAGCATGAAGTCAGCACCCAGTCAGTTCCTTATCATATCTGTCAAAGCATGGAGTCAGCACCTAGTCAGTTTCTTATCATATCTGTCAAAGCCTGAAGTCAGCACCTAGTCAGTTTATTATCATACCTGTCAAAGCATGAAGTCAGCACCTAGTCAGTTTCTTATCATATCTGTAAAAGCATGAAGTCAGCACCTAGTCAGTTCCTTATCATATCTGTCAAAGCATGGAGTCAGCACCCAGTCAGTTTCTTATCATACCTGTTAAAGCATGGAGTCAGTGCCTAGTCAGTTTCTTATCATATCTGTTAAAGCATGGAGTCAGCACCCAGTCAGTTCCTTATCATATCTGTCAAAGCATCGAGTCAGCACTAAGTCAGTTTCTTATCATATCTGTCAATGCATGGAGTCAGTGCCTAGTCAGTTTCTTATCATACCTGTCAAAGCAGGGAGTCAGCACCTAGTCAGTTCCTTATCATACCTGTCAATGCATGGAGTCAGCACCTAGTCAGTTCCTTATCATATCTGTCAAAACATGGAGTCAGCACCCAGTCAGTTCCTTATCATATCTGTCAAAGCATGGAGTCAGTGCCTAGTCAGTTCCTTATCATATCTGTCAAAACATGGAGTCAGCACCTAGTCAGTTCCTTATCATATCTGTCAAAGCATGGAGTCAGCACCAAGTCAGATTCTTATCATGTCTATCAAAGCATGGAGTCAGCACCCAGTCAGTTCCTTATCATACCTGTTAAAGCATGGAGTCAGCACCCAGTCAGTTCCTTGTCATATCTGTCAAAGCATGGAGTCAGCACCTAGTCAGTTCCTTATCATATCTGTCAAAGCATGAAGTCAGCACCTAGTCAGTTCCTTATCATATCTGTCAAAGCATGAAGTCAGCACCTAGTCAGTTTCTTATCATATCTGTCAAAGCATGGAGTCAGCACCTAGTCAATTCCTTATCATATCTGTCAAAGCATGAAGTCAGCACCTAGTCAGTTCCTTATCATATCTGTCAAAGCATGGAGTCAGCACCTAGTCAGTTCATTATCATATCTGTCAAAGCATGAAGTCAGCACCTAGTCAGTTCCTTATCATATCTGTCAAAGCATGGAGTCAGCACCCAGTCAGTTCCTTATCATATCTGTCATAACATGGAGTCAGCACCAAGCCAGTACACTGTCTTACGGTTCGAAGCATGGAATCATATATGCAGCGCCAGTCAGTACATTTTCTTTCCTGTCATTAGAGCAGCACTAGTCAGTACATTTTCGTACCTTTCAAAGCATGGAAGCAGCACCAGTCAGTACTTCCCTTTGCCTATCAAAGTACGGTGCCAACATCTAGTCAAACTATGTGCTTACCTTTCAAAGCATGGAGCCAGCAACCAGTCAGTACATGTTCTATTCTTGCATAACTTTCATACTGGATCTCATCTTGTTCCTATACATAAAAACGACTTTTAGCAAAGATTCTTTATAAATAAAATCTAGCTCTATAAAATTGGTATTTTTCAACGATCATTTCTTCAATTTCGTGCATGTTGTATGCTAGTATGTTTTTCTTAAACAATCAAAATGACACCCTTTTATATATAAAGTCTGATAAATAGGTGTCGAACCTGTTTCCTATGCCTTTGAAATATGCACCTTAAACTAAAACTTATGTGAATGTAAAAACACAATATTTCTAAACATTTGTGCGTCTTGTGGGCACAAAATGTAACAGTAAAGTCTAACACAGTAAAGGCAAGAACATAATGTTTTCTCCCTATGGGGAAAGAGATTAAAACCATGATAAATATATAGTTAATCTAATACTTGCAATACCTAAGCATAGTTTGTTCTTCAGGACCTTTTATCCAAAAACTAGTACAATTTAACTACAATCTGACTCAATACATTCTGATTCATAAACTTTCATAGCCTTCACATAGGATAGGCGAGGCTATTCATTAATGGCTGCGATAAATCGCAAAAAAGTCTTGTAATTAATTAGAAAAAGCATGAGTACTGCTACGCAAAATAAATCTCGTTAAATGCATTGAATCCCAGGAAAAGCATATTTCATAAACAGAGAGTGCACGTGCATGTCCAAAGCACGTCATTAATTAACGGTATTAATTGATGTTATATAGAAATTTATAAGCTTGGCACTTCTTTGTCGGAACGTTTGATAAGAAACATATGTTAATTGTACTGATGTTTACTGCGAAAGTGCCATGCCAGAAACGTACCGATCAATTCCCGAACAACTTGGATTAAACTTCATTAAACTGAATTTAACTTGTCAGTTACCGGTATACAATTTTAAACCAACCTTTAAGACAGAATGTAATCTGAAGACGGTTCTAGGATCAGCGGGATCTGCAATCAGGGAAACTTCGCTTCGGGAATCTATGCATAGATAAAGCCTTGTCAGCATGTTTCGCAGACGAATCTGTTGCTCCCATCGTAACACGTCACCTGACAAATATAGAAAATGTGACACATGACACCTGTGTAAGGGATATACTTTCCTTTCCATGCTTGTATAACACTTTCTTGATTCGGGCAAGCTTGTCCCATCTGGGAGAAGCATTGGACACTTGCCACGTACATTAAAAATGTAAAGTTTGGTATGTTTCTTTATATAGTGACACAGTGTTTAGTTGATTAACTCTCTTTTCGTTAAACACAGCAAGAAAATCTTTGACACGGAGGTTGTTGCAATGTTAGACATCAATATTAAAGTCTTCTACTTTTCAGGTCACTAGTTACGCAGAAATTAATGAGCGAAGTTTGACCAGTCTGTTTTTGGTTTTAGTGCTTTTCAGACAATCTCCCGATTCTCATTGACATTGTTTCATCATTTACATCAACAGTTAAATATGACATTAACACATATATATTGCGGGATTAAGAGCGCCCACCACATGATGGTTTAATTTAATATCATGAAATCAAAGGCAAATCTCTATCTTGCTCGATATAAATGAATTAGGATATTAACCACCCGAGTTAGACAGATCCTCAATTGAAACCATCGTAATTACAAAAGCGGAAAATCTGTATCCTGATAAATCAATTAAGCCAAGAGTCATCCAATACCTTACCAGAAACTGTCGATTTACATGGAGCAGCAGGGCGCGCAACTAGCTTCTCGAACGGAAATAGGGCATCAGGAAAATCTATTGACATTTACACTAATGCGGAACGAATGTCAAAGAATGGTTGTTAATAAAAAACATCTTATATTTGCACTTTATACAGAATGAGAATTCCTTCTACATTGTACACTGAACAACTTTAAGTGTTGTATTGTTAAATGTCATATGTTTCCAGCAGTGATTAAAAGTGCTCTTTTTGCATTATAAAATCATGTTTACAAATAAAAGTATTCTTGATTTTTGAAATGAACTTGATGAATAAAAACAAGGAATGGCAAAAATAGGATGTTCTTGAATTTTCCAAATTACACTTGCAAATACGACAAAATGCACGTCAAATCCCAGGTTGCGTTTTACAAGTTGCTAAGTCTATTAGTGTAGCCTCAAATGCTAAGCAACTACTTTACCTGACACTCTAGTATGTATTCTTTACACGATCTACGTTTTATCCTAACATGATATACTTTGCAATTTTCGTAATTTTTGTACAACGCTTTGCAAGACTAGTTTCCACATCTTAAAGACCGTTTTCATTTTGCTGTCTTAAATGTTTATCATCAATATCATCAGTACAATGTATCATAATTATATACAGTCTTTGATAGAACTGAATGGTGAATTCGGCTTACCGTCAAGGATGCTATGCTCGGCTTCTATTTGCCAATATGTGATGCCCGAAGATGACGGAGACAAAGTCTTGGGTCTGTGCTGATCAATTACTCGTATGCGGAAATGGACTGAAATATGATAATGTGTCATTTACTTCTTCGATAATTAAATTTAACAACATAATTTCAAAAGAAGTGAATTTCTTTTCTAGTAAAATGTGACTTTTTTGATTTCAAATTAAATGTATGCTGGTCTTATTTAAACTTGTATCCTTTCAAACGCATGATACGTCATAGCCTAACTAAATATTAGTTTTGTTAACTTTTGGACAGTAACTGTTATCAAAATAACCGATCAAGAATTGATATTCTGATACTTTTAACATAAATGTTATTCATAAGATGTTGTAGCACTTCATTTCTGCAACTACAAAATTCAACTATTCTTTTAATAATCTAATAAAATGACTGTCGCAGCTCGAGAAAATATTACCATCTTCTGTGACTCCCTCATCAAACAACCCCTCTGCTACCAAATAAGCTTCCAACTCTTTGTGAAACAAGCGAATAACTGAACCACCCTGAAATAAAACACAACATTATTTCCAAAGTTCCGAAGCTAAGACCGTAGATAGGTTATGTGACTGCAAGGTTGCCATGTTCCAGTTTAGTTTAGTGTATCCTTCTACATTTTGTGAAAGCCTCATACCTAAAAACATTAAGTAGATGTACTTAATATTCGTTTCTGTTAATGTTTTGTATATTTTGTTATACCACATTGCGGAATGGCGCATAAACTTTTGATCATTTTTTGTCAAAAAACTTAGTATAGAGTTTTAAGGTGCTCATAGATGATACATAATACATGATTGTTTATCTAATTTAGATCTTTAAGACCTTCTGTAAAGTCCATCAGTTTTATTGGTAATGTAACAGGAGACATAACAGTTCTGACTAGAGTACAAGTTTCAATTATCAACTCGCTAGAGTTAACACAGGCCTGTCGTTGACGGACAAGTATCAATGCAACAGTACCCCACGTAAACCACCCACTAAGAGAAACATTTTTCTCAGATTCTGTTTACATTCCAGTAAATGCAGTACACAAAATTCTGGTAGTGAAGAAAAAAGGATGGCATGAAACGTTCTGATCTTGAAGATTTGTTCTCCTTGCTTTTCAGCATTTTGACTGATAGTAGTATTTACCTATATTTCAAGTAATTTGTCAAAAACAAGTAGTTTTAGGTTTATTATATAGAATTATGATTCCGAAAACCATCTCATTATGTTATAACTATGAAGCATATGAACGCTGACTAAGTAAAATTTCAATTATCAACTCGCTAGAGTTAACACAGGCCTGTCGTTGACGGACAAGTATCAATGCAACAGTACCCCACGTAAACCACCCACAAGAGAAACTTTTCAGATTCTGTTTACATTGTAAATGTAGTACACAAAATTCAGTGAAAAAAAAAGGATCATGAAACGTTTTGAGGAAGGTCTCCGCTTTTCAGCATTTTGGCTGATATAACCATACTTCAAGTAATTTGTCAAAAACAAGTAGTTTTAGGTTTATCTTAGCCTTTGATTCCGAAAACCATCTCCTTATGTTATACGATGGGGGTTTTGAAAAAGTTAATGAATGGTTTACATGTCTTTTGAGGGAGGGTGATACTAACAACCTTCAGTGTTTTTTACCCGACAAACCTTTCCTGTTCGAGGGTTTCTCTGTGGCTACCAATCAGTGTAAAACTTGATCTTTCGACTCCAAGGTTTAGCTCAGATCTGAATTGGAAATACGTGTATGCTCTTGTTAGCAATATATCGTGCTGTAAAAACACATTTTCCTAGTAATTGGGGATAACAAATTCTTTGTGAAACACTTTTATTAAAGTTTACGTAGAAAGAATACAAAAGTAATGAAACTACAGAAAATATTTTCTCTGAGCGCCATATAACTAACATTGTACCAGCTATGGAAAGCACAGGTAGACTGAAGGTTCATAGTTTATATGTGTTCGTTTATACAGTACTCAAAATATGTCAATGAAATACATGTTTACACCAAACACATGTAGGAGGTTAGTATGGGTAATCACATGAATATTTTAAACACATTACACAGCTCGACAATGTCTATAAATTTACAATAGTTAAGTTGCAAAGACTTCAATCTTTTGGTTACCAAAAACACACGAAGAAAATCCTGTGCTTTTGGATACTCGTTTATTCATATTATTTATGTTACGACTTATTAATTAAAGTACCATTTTGCTAGTTTACATTTCCAGGTATATCTGGTTATTACAAGTGCAGATAATTAAAGTTTATTCCGTGAAGTATGCATTTAGTGCTTGGGTGAATATCTAAAATATTTATAAAAATAGTCATGACATAGTCTATCTTTATTAAAATGATTTATTGTAATGATGTGATGCTGTTGACTTACAATTTCGATTGTCAAATATTAGAATACTTGAAATATAATAATTAAAATTTATAGCTTTGAATGCATGGTTAGCAAACATTATCTATATTTGACACAATAAATAGGTAATTTGTTGTCAATTTTTATTTTTGCCAGTATACGACACGCTATTTTTAAGAGAACAGATCAATGAGTACTTTTGACAAAGCATTTCAGGCAGATGTAAAATATACGACAGGAGTCTGAGCAGACATTCCTAGAAATATACCGTTATACCACAGATATATAATTTGCTACAATGTTTGCTTTCTTTTGTTGCTTCATGATAAGTGCATATATGTCTGTATACATTTCGTCAAAAGACCTATGAAAGAATTTAGAATGGCTCAAAAAGAAAAATACCAGGTCCTGGATAAAACACTCCTCCTGTATAAGTTGGAGTATACTAATATTTCAGTAAAATCACTATTGCATCGAGCGTTTTCATTGTCAAACGACGAGATTCACTAGATCCATTATTATATCTAGTCATGCGGTTTCAGATACGCGAGTTCAAGTGTTTTTTTCTTTTTGTCTAGGTCAGTAAAGTTGCCCAAACATGTAAAGTGATCTAACAGTTCAGTTTGAAGCAAGGACATATGGACAACTAAAAAGACAAGTAGCAATATACCATTCTTAGTAGTTTAAAGCTGAGATACATTTCTTAGCATAGAACTGAAATATTTATTTACATTTAGCTTTTTTACCGACAAAAACACTACATAGTCTTTCAAACAATAATAAACATGATATAGCAAGACAGTCTACCTCATTATACGTGCTACATAACGACTGTAGAATATATTTACATATATATCACAACCACTTTCAGACATCGTTCTGACAGGCAAAATACTTACCTCAGTATAGCTGCTATTCTGTAAATTATTGAGCAATGCGTGTATGTAAGATACCTCTATAATGCTACAAATAAGACTGCCTGCGGCAGCAGTATTGTTTAAAACGTACTTTAATACATCATGTATGCATGTGTTTATATGACAGACACTTTGTGTTTATGTTTATTCTTATGAAATGAATATAAGAGAAATAAGCTCAACTCAGACAGCAAACTCCACGCTGTATCATCTCCCTCAGTAGTGATTGACATTGCTGAACTATTGGCTTTATAAAAAAACAACACAATTTTCAAATAAAGTTGTCTGCATTTTTACAAGTAAAAACATTCAAAATTGACTGCTGTTCTATAGGAATGCTAGAATAATTTAACACCATAAAGATAACAGAATGAATAGTTCAAAATTGAATAAATCATGTACCCATGGGACTTGTAGTCAAGCTGATGCGGCTCACTGGCATGGAAGTAATGGCCTGGAGATTTTACACTCTCAAATACAATCTGGTCATATAACTGGACCTGTTAATGGAAGACAAAAGCGCGTTATCGGTGCTTTTCATGACAAAATATTCATTTGACTAGGCGTATATGAGCAGTGTTAATTTATTGTCTGCAGGAAAGAGCGCTATAGCATTGACTGATGGTTGTTTTGCGATGTCCAATCCATTTTGCTGCGTAGACTTTGGATAGATAGATGTAATCTAGCAAACGTCAGAAGGTCATATTCAAAAAGTTTATATTCTTCATGGCGCTGTTGATAAAGTAGCTAATTTCAAGTTTCATTCTGTCGCATGATGTCCTACTGAAAATGTTCAGTTTGTTAACAGTAATATTGGAAGTAATGATAATGTTGTTTCTGTGTTGATTTAGAACAATAATAATGCATTTCCAAACTTTTCAGTAAATATTTCTTAGTTTTGGGGCAGAGCGAAGGAGAAAAAGTTCTAAAACTGCAGCATTTAAAGTATAGGCGACTTATAGTTCTACCTTTAACATTTCAATACAACTGTCAACAGATTTATTAGACACGATATTGAGAACATTTCATCACGCATAATTTGTAAAACTATTATGAGTCGCTTTGAAACATGCATCAAATGCTGTTAAAATGATTGACAACGTTTGTGCTAGTTTAGAACGCGTGATGTCTAACTAGAAAAATGTTGAATTAAAATCTGAGCTCAACAGTTCTGCAGTAAAAAATGTGGTAAATACCACATGTAAATTTGAACCCATTTTAAAATCTACAAATCTGTGGGGACATTGATCCGAATGATACGCTTACTATCGATAAAAAAATTTTGTTCATTAAACCCGACTGTTAAAAAGTAATCATGTACATGTGACTTAACAGTCTAGAGTGTCCATCACTACGACGCATGTGCATGTTTGGTGTAGACAATGGGCTGAGTCTATTAAGTACAATTTCCAATTAACAATTTAATTTTTCTCTACAGCGACTTGGAATTTGGAAAAAATCGCAAATTTTGAAGGAAATGGAGTGATCTGATTGGCAAAGAAAGTGAGTCGAACTATAAAAAACTTTACAGTCCCTTAGAAAGATTTGTTTGGCGTATGGTTATGTCATGATCAAGAATATTGAAAATGAGTGATCCAAACTAAACCAATTTAATCTGTCTAATCTAGACAAGACAATACGCTGATCTTCACTTTAAATCTAGCCTTATTTCTAAATCTTTTCATGAATATGAAATGTCCAAAAAACCATTTACTAACTGATCGTATGCTGTTGACAACTGTGGTGTTTGTATAATTGCTCTAGTCAAATAAATGAAACAGCTATGTAACGTTCACTGCTATAGCTATGAGTTGGTATGAACTATACGGTATTCCTTAATATATACACATTCTTTTTCATGGTGTGTTCACTGTGATAGCCCGTCCAATAATTTACAATTTTTGTAATATAATTATATTACATGTATACTTAACGTTTGGCCATTTATAAAGTCGAAACTCAAAACGATCATGCTTTTGTAAATTCATTTCATATGAATATTATATCACTCTCCTACAATGTCTACCATTGTAGGACTATGTCCGAAACAGAATCTAAATATAAAACATAGACAGAACACCAAGAAATTAAAAGAAGAAAAGACAAATTCACATGGCATCACATCTGGTACAAGTCTTGCAAATACCTTTACTATGCATCGAAACATTAACCAAAATGTATATTATGAAACAGTTACGTACCACTTCGCCTTCTGATTTGACTTTGTAACGTGGAAGTATTCTGAACTGGGCATTCTTTGCGTTGAAGTCATGTAACGATACCTAAAATAAATGATAAAATCAAACTAGTACTCTTGTACACCTCGTTAAGTAACTGGAGAAATTTATTTTCGACTACTATCAATCTTGCTTCTGAAGTATTATATACATATATTAATTCTTAAAATACTGTAAAAGAGAATTTCAAGAAATGTATCTATGTTGTTAATTATAGTTTTATCATTTCAAAACATCAAATTGAGAAAGTTTCATCTCCATACTATCAAATAGTTTCAGAGTTTCTTGGGTATTTTGATTGATATTACTTAGTGTGCAGTCCAAAGTGTCGTCAACTGAAATGTTATATACATATAGTAATTCTTAAAAGATTTGAGAAATGTATCTATATGGATAGTAATAATTTAATCATTTCAAAACATCAAATTGGGAAAGTAATGTCTCCTTACTATCGAATAGTTTCAGAGTTTATTGGGTATTTTGACTGATAGAACTGAATGCAGTCAATAGTGCCGTCAACTTTATGTGGCCGAGTATGGAACGTAGTCATGGTTAGAGAGTATTTAGTTGTTGTCATTGTTTTGGGTAGGCAGCTGTTTCTTTTATTGTTATACGTAGCTGAAAATTTCTAAAATGAGAGTGAGTGTCGTCAGCTATAGCAGAACAATT
Source organism: Saxidomus purpurata (assembly GCA_022818135.1). Classification (NCBI taxonomy): domain Eukaryota; kingdom Metazoa; phylum Mollusca; class Bivalvia; order Venerida; family Veneridae; genus Saxidomus; species Saxidomus purpurata. Next base: position 8,207,018 of record JAFMSR010000012.1, read on the forward strand.
AATTGTATCACTGACATGTCAACCACATAACTACTTTAACCTTTTAAGTATAACTGGAAACTTTTTATGACCATCCAATTAATTATTAATAACTAATCGATATACTATAACCATATTCTTCTCGAATGTATACAGTTTCTGACGTGCATAGCTGTGCATACGTTAATGGGAATATATTTTAAATGTAATTTTAGATCCATTACTTGATGATGCTTTAACGTTCATTCAAATTACTATTTTCATACCAGACGGAAAAAATACAGCTTGTTATTTAGATTAAAAGACAGACTCTTTTAGTTCTGTTTTCCCCATGAGTAAAATCAAACGTCGGCGCGAATCCAAACTTTTGTCAGTACTTCAAGGTCAAGTTAATTGTAACTTTCAGTGTTCATCAGCATAGGATGATGTAAGTAGATTATCTTTTTAAAACTAAGTTACTTTCAAAATGCAGGTTACTGAATGTAAGTAATGAAGCGTAACCTACAAAAGCAAATAATATTACAATGAATCCGTTCGTTTTCCTAGAACCATTTGACTGCTACAATGCAGAATGAGAAATGGTAAAGGACATGTGCAATCCTGGCGAAATGTGCAAATAACTTTAAATTACATTACAAAACTGCCTGAGCAGATTTATTCTACTCCTATGAATTTTGAATGGATGCAAAATTAAAGGAGAAAATTATTTTTTCAGTTAGCGATCAAATGATATTTTTAAGATTAATATTCAAACGCGTTATAGCAGCTATGAAGAATAAAACATTTAGATTGCGAATCCTGCCATATTATTAGACTGAATGAGTACATTTAAAAGATACTCGTGGCAATCTAAGGCTTGAAAGCTTTGTTAACTTTGTATCCGCACTTCAGTTTAGATTGTCTGTCCATTCTCAGTACTTAGCCTGGTGTCAAATGCCCTGTGCTAAACTAGAGAATGATCTTCATGTTTTTTTTTAAATAATTGGCTGAGCTGTGATTAACATACCATTTACTTCATGTAGTTCTTTTACTTATGGCTTGTCTATATTGTAATCTCTATTTTTCTTCTTGCTATTTTTATTGATTTGTTTTTCTATTTCGTATTCCATACACTTCTTCGCGTCATTATCGTCAGCTTTCTTACGGCACAACATACCTTCGTATACTTCTTGTAAATTTGACTCATATGTGTTGTTCATAATGTTTACCTTCATGTTAGTCTAGTATACTTAATTTGTCTGTCGTGTGCAAAACCTTTATTTCATGTCATTGCGTTTTATTGTGATGTACATAATTTTACTTCCATGTAATTCTGATCAATTTGCCTTGACTGTGTTTAACATAATTTTCCCTTCATCGAATTCTTTCATACTACAACATTCATAATTTTTACCTTTATTTTATCATTGTTCGATGTAAATACCGGTAGTTCGTTCTTACCTTCATGTAGTTCTTGTCAATTTGGCTAGTCTGTGTTGTACTCATGTGAACGAACTTCCCTGTAAGTATATGCTTCAGCTGCAATCAAAAAGATGCATAAAATAACTTCTTTGATTGCGGGGTTAGTTCTGCAAACGTATCAGATGCTTTCGAAATACAGAAATGTATAAATTTAATATAATCATGTTAATATAATACAGATGTGTAATAGAAATTTGCTTTGATGAACTATCTAATAGAAATTTAAAATAGTCAAAACTCAGAATTTGCAAACGCTTTTCCATAAAAGGGCAACGACATTTCTTCAGATACATTTCAAGTGTCTCAATTTCAAAGTAATTGGTGCCTATTTCACAAACCGAAGCGTAAAAACATTGACTTTGCCATGTTATATAATAATAATAATAATAATAATAATAATAATAATAATAATATTAAATCTTTATTTATAGAAGGTAAACACATTAAGTAAATGTACAAAACATTTGACTTATTTACAATGTGGCCTTTTAAAAAGAAACAACATTTAGACAATAAACGATTGAATGAATAAATGAATAAATAAATGTAAATTCCAATGATTCTGATTCAGTTTGAAATATGTGTCTTACAAACTTCTTGTCTACTTTTAAAGACAATACCTCTGTGGTTTTAAATTGTACAATATTCCTATAATTTGTAACTATAAGCTTCATATTTATATATGCATATATAATAACACAGTAAAGTTCCTGTAATAAGCCCACCTTTCGGCCCGGCATAAAGTGGTCTTAATATCGAAATGGTCTTTTTATCGAGACCAAATTAGTATAAAACGGGCCATTTGGTTCCGAAAAGTTTGGTCTTAATATCGAGAGCAGTCTAAATATCGGGTGGTCGGTGGTGGAACTGACTGCATATATATAAACAAAACAATTTTTATTCAAACGAAAATTGAAAGAACCAACACAATATCCCTCTGAAAGAATTATAAACTTAAATATATGACGGGGATAAACCATTTTCTCAAATGCAGCAAATGTTAGGATCAATAGTCACCTGTACAAGTTCTCCATATCTAACACGTTTCCCGTGCTGTCTTTTCTGTTCAAGTTCGTTGTCATTATTTTCTGCCTGAGCTGCCGCCTGGAGTAGAATGGTAATTTCATTGATCTGCTTTTGTTGTTTTATGAGAAATGTGCATTTACTGAATGACGCTAAATCCTTCAAAACAACAGACAAAGTCATCCGTAACATTTGCCCGTCGGCAAGGTTGAGTTGCATACTTTCAAGTTAGAGAAAATAAGTTATGAGACGCACTAGTGTTTGCCATATTTACTGCTGTTTTCAAACGGAAACTAAAAATGTCAAAGACAGTCAAACAAACAAGAAAATGTAATAAAATGATCGCTATGTATTTGTACTAATATGAAAAACATCTGGTAAAATGAAGAATCGAAGCATAAATCCCTGTCGTAAAAAGATACTGTCTGATCTAATTTGTTATGGTATACCTAACATGCATACATGCAGATTGATTATGCTTCAACCATAATTATTTCCCCTATCGGTTTCGTGCTTTATGCCTCTTACATTCTGTATTGCATTTCGATATGAACACTCTTATTTTATAACAAAAACATACACATATAGTACATGTACTTATATTTTTCTTAACATGTTCCGTGAGTTTAAAATGATACTTTTCAAGCACTTACCAGGGACTGTGTAAGAACAGCTTTGGCACTTGTCTCGGTACTGCCATCAGCCTGTAGAGTTGTCAGCCATTTTCTGTACTTCTTGTTAAGTTTGTACCTATTCTGGATACAAACTTGGAACACGACCACTACAATCAATAAACGATCGCTGCTGCATCAATTATGATCTTTTTACAACTAAAATACTGTTAAGGATCAACAAATTCAATTACCCTGGCCTCTGAGATGCGTAATTTTTCAGTATTCGAAATGTGTACAACTTATTTTTGTGTTAGATGTATTTTAATGTCGGTGGCATTTTGCAATGATCGCATCACATAGAAACACAGGGCAAAAACTTATGAAAATACGAGCAGAAAACACAGTAATACTCGCTGTGTACTATAGCCTATAACTTCTAACAAAGGTAATATAATAGTATCTAATATATTGTAAATAAGTAACTCATTGCTGTAAAAATGCTAATATGCACATTACGTAACAAAATTGCTCCGGCTAATTATTATTATTCAATCAATTTTAAATATAAGAAAAATAAATTTGATATTTAGATAACATGTATAATTATAAAACTGCTTATCTGTTTTAAATTCATAATGTTAATAATTGTAAATGTTCTATTTACACACCTAAGAACACAGATAAAATAAGGCCATGATATAGCAAAAGTATGCGATATATACCATGCTAATACATATTCTTTAGGCTAAGCCATACAATACTATACACTATGTACTATACAATATTGTAATCTGAATACGTATATCCAATATTATACTGTATTGTATTTTACATTTAGAGAATTGCCTTGTATTACATCTAGACTCTGTAATTATTTCAATTAAGATATAAAATTTCAGAGATTATTCTCACTAGATCAAATATTTGAAACAATCAATTTTACATTAACTGCTATTGAAATTAAAAAAATATTTCTTTTAGTAAAACAAAGTTTCAATAATAATTTCAATATAATCTAAAGAAACCTGAAGCGTGGCACTTGTTATCTTCGGTAAAATGTATTTTAGCAAGGATGATAAAGCTTAAGGGTGAAGTCGGAATCGAAACCTTCCGCTCAAAACAAGCTGTGTATTGACAATATTTGTTTTTTATACTCCAATGTAAGTTGAATTTATCCAAAGACAACGGTATTCTAAACTAGTTTTTAATGTGGCTTTGACCTTCACCATAAAACAACTCAATGGTTTTTTAAACATTGTTTCTCTCCGTATCTTACATAATGACCAAGCTTGTTGGGGGACATTCTCTCTCTGAGTAGATAAAAAGAAGAGAATGCTACCCGCCAATCCCAAAGATAATTGTCAGATTTGTTCGTGGTAAAAACATGTTAATTACTGATGTTGAAGCCATGTACGTACCATGTTGATTTGGGACGTTTGTAGGTCTGTTTCTATCCTGATTTGTGTAAATGCAGAGACCATTATCTGTCGAACTGAAATTAGAAAACGTGAGAACCATGTTAAAAACGTCAACGATAATGGGATAGGTTGGTGAATGACAACTGAAAATGAGTTTAAAAAGGAACTGTATGAATGTTTGCCTAATGAATAATTGTAAGTATGTCCTTCTTAGATGTTTTTGTTTCTGTTAACAAGGACTTTTTCAGAAGTATCTTTATTATTTACACTTTGTTTATCTAGACATCTTTCCGAGGAAAAATCAGCACAAGACACCTACATTCCTTTAAGAAACTGCATTCTAACTTTTTCATATAAAGAAATGGGTCGTAGCTTTGGCGTAAGAACATATGATCTTCAATCAGTGATGGATTATATTGAGGTACAAGTCAACGATCTTAACCACTCGACAACGCAGGCTGCTTTCTTTTCTATCATAGGACAAAACAGTTTGGAATTCTTTGAAGAAAAAAAAATTGCCAACAGACGTAAACGAGGACATTTGTGAACGCAATAAATGAATTTCAAGGGTATGTTAATGTGTAATTATGTAATGTTATAGGATGATCCAGGAGACCTTTTGCCATTAACGCGTAACTGACTTGGTTTTTTATTGTATATTGTGATTTTATGCAGCGGTTTATGTTAGAACTCTTATATAAGTAGCATGTAGAAGAATATACAACTTAATGAGCGTCAGACACAACTTAACAGCTTCCCTCTTAATGTTACTGGATGATAGTAGTGTAATAACAAAGAATTACAATTACTGTGTCAATAAATGACACTTATATAGACCTTTATATTAGAAGAATTGTTATCACGTGGTTATTTTTCTACTTATCATTGCAGAAAATTAATGTCAACATGCTGTTCTTGCAATAAGTATTATTTCAGCTGCCCTTATGATGTTAATGCTGAAAAGTGGATTCGAGATCAAACGAACAATACCATTGTGAGTATATGAAACTATCAATTCTTGGAAAGTTGTTCAGATCATGTCAAAATACGTAATTTTTCTCAAGCGTTGCAGACAAAAAGACTATCCCGTCTCTCTAATCTGAGTTTAGCAAATCACAGACACATATTTATCTTTTTTGTCAGTTCATTTTTCAAATGAAAGTAGGCTGCTAACAGTAACTTGCATCGTTATTACAACAGAGGGCAATGTACCGTTCACTGTGTAAATCTCTCTCACTGATAGTGTTATTTCATGTCTGCAGCAAAACTACTGTTATACATGGCTGTAAATGCATTCCAAATCTGTAATAATTGGTTTAATATGTTCAAAGAAACCATAGTGACGAAAATAGAGGTCATAAAATACTTTATAAAGAATTCTAAAGTCACTGGATAAGCCGCTTTTAATAAGAAACAATGAGAGTGCATTGTGCAATTCTGAACAGGTATCTAATTATAGCAATATCAGCGGGCAAAAACATAAAAGTTGGACTTGCAAAGTGATGAAAAATACATATACGTTACTAGTTATTACTTCTTGAAGGCTTCATCAGTTATGAATCTGTCACTGTCATAGCGTCAGTCTATTACAATTAATATTTACATATTATCTTCAGCAGACAAAATATGTTTTGTTTTTTCTATTCACTTCTGTAACGAAGGGAAATCTATTATACCACCTACAAAGCAGGTATATAAGAATTTGCAATTTTTGTCAAGCTGGCGGTGTTTGTATTAAAAAGTTTGGCTCTGGTAGTTTTCACCTTGAAGCGAAATAAGTATGCAATTGAATATAAAACAATGGTGTTAAGGAAGATAAATGATGAAGTCATGTCGTAAAAATGGTAAATTAATTGTGGTTTCAGTGATGTTGTATTATAAACAAAACAAATCTATAACACATTAAAGACAACCGCGTTGGTTAAGATTCTTTGCTAAATGTGAAATAATTTGAAACTTTGATATTGTTTAACTGTGACAACCAATCTCTTTTTAATGAATCATAAAAAAGAAATTCCCAATGCAGTTGTATCGCTGTTGCACATTTTATACATTCAACTTTAGATGAAAATCAATACATTATGTTAAGACTTTTATTACCTCCCTTTAGAAGCACCAAAATATCAATATTAAGACTGACTTTTTAAACCTCTTAAATGCTTTTAGATATACAAGGAAATACAAATTTTAGACTGATCATCCTACAGATGTAATTTGAATATAAACAGGGATTATATATGATTACTACACGAATGATACAGTTCCTAATATTTGACGTGCATGTACGCCCCTCTCAGGTATGATTAATTTTTATTTCAAATTTATTTTATGCAAATTAGTACTTCATTTCCCTTAAACCTTACAGAAGTGTTGTTTTCTTGTGATTTACAGTATTCTTAAGTGGGTAAGTGTGCACATCTGCACCTGCTATAGCACTCAATATTATAAATGTACTACTCTGACATACATTTACACTATATCTGCAAGGTTTCTGACAACATTTATGCGAACCTGTTAGAGAACAGATGATGTTAATGCACCACTGAATGATGTACCTTTGTACTGAACACTAAACACATTGCGTGGTTATGTCATAAAGTCAGTCTACTAACTCAGTGTTTTTCTCCAGTCCATTATCGCTAAGATTGGTCCGAAATCAAAGGCATCCATAATATGTTAATCATAAGAAAGCCATATGGTCAATAATACACTGGTTACTTGACTTGGACCTATGTCTAATATTTTCAAGAAATCCAAAAATGTCCTGTCTTTTTGATATTCATGTTATTAACTAAACACTCAATGGTCGGGCTAATTCAAAAAGAAAGACTCTTATTGTCTATTGTACAATTTGATACTGTAATTTAAGAGAACGTCTACAATGGAAGATACAGAAGATACATGTGTATGACATTTTCTCTGTGTAATACTGTTAATGTCAAGTAAATTCAAAGAATTGCGAGATTTATTTTGCATTTCTAGGTTGTACTTGGACATGGTTTATATTTGTACATATTGAAAACTGGGTAATTTTCGCAGTTTGTGAGCAGAGACAGATTTATTCGAAAACTTTAAGGTCGCGAAAGGAGAATTCTCTAATAGTAAATTTATGTGAAATGAATCTTTCGTGAGATTTTTAAATAAGCGAAAGTACGCAATTCGCGAAAATAGCAAAAATAAAATCACCGTGAATATAACCCTATTAACTGTCGAATAATTTCTGTTTGATTGTCATTCTGTCTTTTTTTTTGTTTTTAATGCTCAAACGTGTCTGATTGTATCATACATACATTTATATAGACAAAAAACGTCCCATGAGATGCATCTGCTATTTTTCAGTTTATTTGATTACAGCGATGAAATCCAAGGAGAACGTGGAACTATTGCTCACTTACCAATGGTTTAAATATAGTGGTTTAATGGAAGGCTTCAATCTTATTATTCGAATATACAACTGGTGAAACTTACTTTGGAAATAAGTTGGTGGATCTAATTGTAAGCCTGATATATGTATTTCTGTCACAGAGTCATGTGTTAAATATTTTTCTTTTAAGATTATATCTGCATGGACTTTCGAAGGATACCGGCTTGCTATTTTAGCAAATTATGATTAAGGAATCAGGCTTTTATATCAATTAAATATTACGTTTAGAAATAGATAATAAATCAATTAATGATCACGTTTAGTAATATATTAGATACTTATTTGCTGCTTCAGATCGTTATGAAAACTAAATTAATATTCCAGAGAGCATGAAAATACCTTTGCATTTGTTTTTAATGAGGTATAAAGCAAAATATAAAATCTTGTAAATAGCTGAGATCGTTTCGGATAAAACAGAAACCGCTTTTCTCTTTGTTGCCAATATGTTTCTTGACTTAGATTATTCAGTAAAAGAAAACTGCAGTAAAGGTCAAGGGCATTGTGTAATTGAAGAAGTGGCAATTACAATCTATACACACTACTTGATTGTAAAGTGAGAAATTAATAAAGCAATTGCTTGGTGTGCATATGAAACTGTTGTATCGCTCCATTGCAAGTTTGTATGTTTGTAGCTTGAGAGATCATTGAGAATGCAGTTTGAATATCAATAAAATTTAATTACTCCATATTTTGCAATTAGGATTTCTTTCAGGCGTGTTCATGTAAACTGCTTTAAAATGAAGTTGTAAATGACGCAAAAACAAAAATGAACGAAAGACTGGTTTGTAGGAATCCCAAATGTGAAAAATGGTCATAAATGTGAAATTATTTTAGCCCCATAGGTAAAACTTTCGACAATGGTAAAACCCTAACTCTTACTCAAATTTGAAGTAATTTTGATACGTATGTAAAAACTTTCGACATATGTGAAAAAACGTTGTTATGTTGTTACATAATTATAGGGTTCACTTATTTCACATTTATGGCACTTTTCACATTAGAAGGTCCTAAACTTGTGTTTAAATGTTAAAAACATTAGATAGATAACTTGCATGTCTAGAAATGGCTTTGCTTAATATTTTCCAGTTTTCGTGTGATTTTCTTAAATTAATTAACACAAAGTAATTAAACAAATGCTAGCACGAATTCGGCATTTGCTCAGGGTTGAATTAAACTTCAACAACATAGTAATTGCTCAAGGTATACCAAAACTATAAAAAGGCAATTGATAGTTGTGCAATGTTGTTGATATATGAATTAAGTCATTAATGATACAGCAGACGGACTAAGGTAAAAAACATAGTGATACCAAACGAGCATTAAAAACCTTGTAACTTTGAAGAGTTTGTCTTACCATCGACTCACTTTCCATCACTAGATTATACCAAATAGGATTCTTTCTTATTTCTAAACTTAATGACATTTGGCAGAGACAATATGGACCATGTGAAAATCACTATTTCAGAAACTAAAGAAAATAATGTTAACGATGTTTGGTAGGGGAGAAGAGCTTAACTGTAAACAGTACCATAAGGAAAGGATCACATATCCATTATTATTGCATGAAGAACAATCATCACACGTTTTTTGCCATACTGGCGTACTAAGTTATTGCTAATTATCCGTAGTCTACAACTTTTTGTTTCGTAGGTGTATATAAAAAATATTATACGTAATTAATCACATTTTAAGGGACTGACTTATATTTTTTGGAGCTATGAGCGCTACAGGCAAGTTGGCAATTCGTATCGCTTAATAGATAATTTGGCAGTTTGCTTACGCCGTTCATGATTGTATAATCTAGCCCATGGATTATTACCAGTACTTACACTTATTTTCTTAGCCATTAATTTATGGAAGGCCGTTTTTTGGGACGACTTTGGGATTAAAGATTAAAACAAGAGCACCGCCTGCGGGTGCCAGACGCTCGTCTGATTTTATCCTTCTAAGTTTATTTATCACCGTTTTACCATTTTTTAAGTAACAGTGTTCTTGACCTTGAACCCAGAACACAATCCCACAAAAGGTTTTCAAAATAATAACTAGACACTAAGTTTGGTCACAATAATTCAACTGCAACTAAAGATATTGCGTTTTTTTCCATTTTTCTATTTTTAGAAAAAAAAATGGACTTTGACCCCATGATCCCCAAACACAACCCCAATTAATTAAAAAGTCTTTATTCATATGTATTACACACGTAATAATTTAGTTACACTTGGTCAATTGTTATTAAAATATTGAACATATTACTGTTTTTTCTATTTTTAGTAAGTGACAATGACCTAAGCAGCCCCAAAACCCAACCCTGTCTTCTTAAATACTTACTACAAACAAAGTTGGTAACATTTTGTTAACTGTAACTAAAGATATTGAATATAATACAGTTTTCCTATTTTAGTAACAGTGACCTTGACCCAAGGAGCCCTAAAATATAATCCAATTAAAGATATTCATAAATACTTCTTATACACTAAGTTTGGTTGCATTATGTTCACTGTTACAAAATGTTGTGTGTGTGATACTTTCTAAGTTAAGAAGGGGCAATAATCCAGCCAACTACATGACAGGGCTAAGTAACTTGTAAAATTCTTCCTTTATACTATTTACATTTGATAGTGAACAGGTATTCCAAGTTTGAAAGCGATAGCTTTGATAGTTTGCATGTAAGTGACCCATGCACAAAACTTAAAAAATCAGACTAGCTAAAAATGACAAAGTCCAAAAATACTAAAATACCCCCCACCGCCGTCTCACCTTCCATATGTGTGACTCAAAAGCCCGTTGGATATGTTGAAGTACATTATTCATTATATTTTTATTGTTTGTGAAAAATTTGAAATCAATCTAACAAAAAATGAAGAAAATGTCCAATTCTCAAAATCAACCAAAATCCATTAAAATTAATGTTTTTACCCAAAAAAACAGGTGATACTCGGCATCTTTAGGATACAATGTGAAGAAGGGTATTCGATAAAGAAGTTTCCCAAGTTTCAAAGAGATAGCTTTGCTAGTTTCCATGTTTCCAAATGACCTAAACGCAAAACTTAACCAAACGCCGACGACGATGACGACGACAATCAAGTAACGACAATAGCTCGTCATTTTTTCAAAAATCAGACGTGCTAAAAATAAAGAAAAGTCGTTGAACAACGTTTGCTTGAGATCTATAGATGCTGTACCGCCCATAAGGACGTATCCTACCAGTCAAACTCCATTAAACCATCTACGAATGCGATTAAATCAATGTATTTCAAAGGGGAAACATAATATATGAACTGAGGGAATACGTCTGAATTGTTAATATGTCAAATATAACTGTCAGACAAGCCTATATATTACTACACACTTTCTTAAATCAGTACATTTTCAACAAATAAATCCAAACAGCAATATTTTTGCGACTTGTATCTAAGCATATTATCGTCCCAATGTAGACAAAGCTGTGGTAAGATGGTATGAAAATCCAAAGTGCTGCATTTACATTAGTACTAATCAGCCAAGATTCAAATTATACAATTTGGTCAGGTGTGACCTTGTGTTAATATAGAAAATAAGGTCCTGTTGAGTGAAAAATGACTGAAAGTTGAAATACCGGGCTGCAGCTCCTTGTGACAAAGACTTCCGTCTAAATAATTTTTTGTTGGCAACCTAGGAGTTATAACAATCGTGGGAACATTAATGTAGATACCTGGCTTATAAAAACCGATGAGACTGATAATTTTAAAAACATCAAAATAGCATTACATTAATCTGTAGTCTTTTTTATATTAACTTTAACTATTTCCCCTGCTTCTATCCCGTTAGAGGCATGTAAGAAACTATTCTGAAAATTCTATCAAAGCCAGTTTCTCTCCATGAGTATAGAAATACGGTAAATAGGTCAACTGATGCAAGTTGCTGTTGGTGCTTGCAAAAATGATTAAAAAAAACAAGTCTATGATATCAATGATTTCTGTGTTGTGACGGTATCAGTTATAAACGAAGCAAGCCATGATGAAAAGAATTCACATCTTAAAAAGACGAACACCATACTACACAGACTCATTTTGACACATCCTTTCATCAGCACCAGTTTCTGTTTGAAATACATAGACAGCTTTCTTTAAGCACATACTGCTCTTATTATATCTATATTCGATTTTTTTTGCAGGCAATAAACATTTGATGGACCACCTACGAAGAAGATAATGTATTTAGTGAAATTATTCTAAGATTAGAAAATGGTTTTAAATTCATAATAGGCCTATCATAATAAACATAATATAATGAAAGTGGATGCTACCTTTTGTTTTTGTTTGTATTGATGTTTATAACTGGATAATTAACCTCTTAACAGGTTTGAACTTGTCACATATAAAACTTTCTTGGGTACTAAATGGTATAATTTGAAATAATGCACTTGTTTCTTCAAGTCTATTCAAAACCTTAGGACATGTTTGTTTGTGAAACAGTTGATGCGATTCAAGTAATTTTAATGTGACTTAGTATGACCTTGATCGTAAAGCATAAACTGCCATCTATAATCATAACAATTGATCCATGCCAGTATTTTTGCATATTTTTAATTCATGTTCTTTTATCTATATTTTTAATTATAGATTTATATTCCTATTAAGGCATTCGTATCTTTTCAAAATATTGAAAAGAAACAAAGTCTGGAACTAAATGTTTTATTCAAATTTCAAGATAGAAATGAACGTCATGTTATCAGTTAACGTACCTTTCATCTCAGTATTTTCATTTGGATTAATTGTATAGAAAAAACCCATAGTCGTTGTATTCTGTGAAAGGGGGCCAAGCGGTTAAATATGGGACCAATTGGTTAAATGTGGGGGCCAAGTGGTTAAATGTGGGGGCCAAGTAGTTAAATGCGACGTACCTTTTAAATATACTCTACACTTTGCTACAATGTCATGATACTGAAGTATATATACATTAGAATAACAAAGATACTTCTATTTCTGATTCGTAAAATATATTATTTGTGAAGACATACGTGCAAAAAAAAACAATAAACTGCTCTTATATGAATTATTTTTGGAACCGATCGTTAGACAATGGAAGTTGCTAATTGTTATTAACGATTAAAAGTCAATAACTGCAAACGTATAAGCTAAGTTATTTAGCTTGAGGCTAATTTAATTTCGTACCTGTAGCTTGCTTAATGCTAAGGATATTGTCTCTCCCCAGAAAACGCAATTAGCAATCTATTTTATGAGCTTTATGTTATTTTTTCTCAACCACTAAGATGGTATGTAAATAAAACTGATGAAAGAAATATTTTGTCAACGAAGAATTGTATCCTTACATTTCTAAAAAACGTTTTGGTATTTGTGATATAATAAATTACAATCTTGTTATGAAGATTATGTTTGAAATGAAAATTATGTCGGAAATGAAGTAAATTCCATGTAAAAGAAGTTTTATGTGCATAATCTCATCTGATTGGATAGTCTCAGAGAATCATTGATAAACTATCAGACTTGTTATATGTTTTGTAGTTTGGTTTTAGGAAACATGTGCAAAAGTAGTCTATAAGAAAATGTCAACTGAGATTCCATTACATAACTTATATATTTTATATTAGAAATAATAAATGAATTTTAAAGAAGACTAGTATGATAATGTACGCAAATTTTTATTCTTTTACTTTTCTGGTAATATACATCAAAACTTGTTTACAATTCTTATCTAATATTCAAACATACAAATAATCCATGGTAACTGCAAATTTTATTATTGGCGCCGCCGATGACGGGGTGGCCTATTTGGAATACTTTTTCCGGAAGTACATGCTAGGAGCGGTTTTAGAATGCGAAGAAAAATGGTTTTAACTGTATGCCAAAATAATACGCAATAGACATTAAAATATGATTATACACATTTCCTTCATTAAAACGTAATTGTTTAATTGTAAGTTCCTTTTCATATCTTTTAAAAAATACGAAAACGTAAAACAACTTCTCCCTTATCGGTTTTGCAAAAGGAAGTGTCTAGAGAACCGGAATCGGTTCCCTAGACAGCGGCCTTAGCGAACCGGAATTAATATTCGGACGAATTTTTGGCGTGTTGTTATCGGCACGTTTATTGATACAGCTATATAAACAAGCATATGTTGATTATTATTGTTATCATTTATATGTAATTCGGAAGAGGAATATTTAGAGATCCTTCCTAAAATTATGACATGAAAGACTTAACGCAGTTTAGTATTAGAGATAACAGAATGACGAAGGAGAGCGTTTAGTTATAACATAATGAATAGCATTGAAACAGAAAGCACAATTTTTCTGTAAATGTTTTCGATTTTATGTAATATATGCTAGTGAGAAATAATTAAACCTAAATATACATAAGCATTTGCTTTCGTTTTCATTATGTCACATCCAGGCTACACCACGAGGAGCTCTGATCATGGCCCGTCGACCCTATTAAGAGTCGTTTAGCCCTGAAAAGGACTGTTTTCAGAGCCTCTGGTTCAGGAAGGCATGACTGATGCTGTCGGTGAACTTAAAGTCAACATCTCTTCTAACCACACCATCACGTCTGTCTATAACGTCATTGTTCATTAACTCTGGACCATGTGACCATATTTTGTCAAGTGGGAGTTTCAAAAAGGTCTTGTTAAGACGTCTGCATAACTTGTATCGACGTTGATGACAATGGAAGAGGCTCTCAAATACGACGTGCTGAACACCACAGCTGCGGAATTCATTTCTTATATCAAAGTAGGGCATGGAGTAACTGATGATTGTTAAATTTTTCTATATCATTTTTACCTATCTGTATGAAGACTGTTGAAGACTTGTCAAACTTCGCCAGCTCCCACCTGCGTAACTTCTGCAACAACCCGGCGACTATTAATCCTCCTGTCCCATGTGCTTCACCGCGAAATGGTAGATCATTGTGTGACTACCATTCCGCCAGCGTACACATAGACATCATATTAAAACCGGAAGTGCGGAAGGCGAAGGAGATCAATTCGACAATCGACACTTGAAAACTAAGCAAATAAACTGATAATCCCACATTTTTCTTGTTTAAATGGAAGTTTTCACTTTATAATTATTAAATAATCTATTTTCTTATCACAATTACCTGTAATATATGCAGGAAAAGAATTCCGGTTCGCTAGTGTGTAGACTGATATAGGCTGAGAACCGATTCCGGTTCGCTAAGGTCGCTGTCTAGGGAACCGGTTCCGGTTCTCTAGACACTGCCTGTGCAAAATTATAATATGAGCTTATTTTTTACCACGTGCTTTAAAGTCAGTCTCCGTGGTGTAGTGGGTAAACTGATGACCGTCTAATTTTACGAGTGGAGTTCGAATCCCGGTCAAACCAATTTTTTTAAATAATTTTTCTTCCGTTTTTTTCAGCTTTAAAACCACCATGATTTTAAATGTTTTCTGCAAATATTCATAAAAATTTTCATTCAAATCAAACTAATAATGATTGCTTATCAAAAAGCTTATTTTAGCTATATAACGCCACACATGTACAAAACTATTTTCGGCGCCCTTTGATGCTTTGCATCAATGGTATTCTTGTTACATCAATGTATTAAAGCACAAAAAAGCGATTTTTTTCATCCGAAAGCAGGTCGGCCATTATATTGTGTCCTTACTCTGTGTACGGTTAGAGCACATCGCCGTATGTTTCCTTTGGAACTATATTTTGTTGAAAGCTATTTACCAAAATGAGTATCTAAATTCATGCGATATTTAGTAAGTGCTATACGGATTTATTTACCATAGTCCTTTGCCGGAGTCCTTTGGCTCAATGGTTAACGTCATTAAAGCATTGTTATGATATGGTGTGTGATACCTACTCAACCGCATTTAAATGGTGAAACTATTTCCCGGTTATAGTAACCCAAATCGGTACTACTAAACACTTAAGAAGTGGAGATATTTTGTGGCAAATACAATATTGAATCTAGGTCAATATTGTTAACATGACCAATGCTTGTCCCTTTGATTCTTTTAATATCAAAGTACGCGTGCTGTCTTCAGACGGTACTAGGTAAAGCCAACATGGGTCAATTTATAGTGACTAAACAAACATATTCTTATCTTTCCACTGGAGTATTACAATTTTGTAATAGTTTTCTTTCATGTCATCACCACATGAATCATGGCCACATTGTTGCAATACAACAAATTTTAAATGAACGCCCTTATAATGCGACTATGTACTGCTAATTAGCAGGCTAAAATACTATTTTTTAATATACCCTAAATAACAATGAAGAAACAAAGACATATCGGGGATGTCAAAAAAAAAATGAGACGCAACTCAAACTCTTTTTGCTCTCTGATTAAAAAAAAACTTCATCCATAGAATGGTATAATAAACTTCTAAGACATACATAATTTTAGCATTTTCACGTTATTTTATGCCTGAATAAAATTCAATTTGTATTGAAATGAGGTATGCGTTGCTGATTAACGAGATGTTGAGGAACATAACTGCGCAATTTACATTAATCTTTGTACAGAATGTTTACTCATTTCACGTCAGGAATGATAAACTATGATTCTTAAAAATTTTCTAAACACATTGGGCACTAATCAGTAAAATATCTTTTTCTGTTATAGCACGCATAAATTATATCAGGATAGTAAATAAACTGATCAAAGGAAATGCAATTTAAACAACAACATTTTATGAAAAAAGACAGGGGTAAAAATGACTAAGATGTGCCGTTTCATTTAAACTTTTTACAAACTTAGGCTAAATTTTAATTCGTGATTAATAAGCATTACCGCCTCATACAATGTATTATATCACATCTTTATAAAAATTGTTTATGCCTGACAATTGGAAAATAATTTATTGTATAATCTCGTTTTTTGTAAAGATGTGATCTTGAAATTAACGATGATGTTACAAAAATATGTTTCATTAGTGTCACAAACACTTGTTTGTTATGGAACAATACATGTATATAGCTCATCAAATATTCGCTAAAATGTATTTTTGATTATGAAAAGATCATATATCAGCAGCATGCAGGTATCAAGTCAATTAGCCTCATTCAGGTGCATTAAGACAATCTGTTTGCAATAATGAAATTCAAATCGCTTACAACTCGATATTACACAGCTTGCGTTGTCAGTTCGAAATAAATTCATCTACATTATCCTAATGATATCACTTAAGGTGATTCATAACCACGCAGGATTTTTTGTCAGTAAATGCTTCTTCATTTCAAAACTCTGCAATCTGTATAGTAACATTATCATGGCAAATATATTTATCAAAATAGTATCGGCATCTTAAGCTATTATCGTTATATTAATTTATCGGTATAATGGTTTTGTTTTTTTAAATCTAGGTCCAAGGGCAAACAACTCTGGACAGCCTGGAGCAACGTAGTGACATTACCGATTAATAAGTTAAGATAGTGAATATGGCGTCTCCCTTACTCCATTGACAAAATAAGTCAGTTTTATTCACATGCAATAAACCAAGAATATACTCGTATTGTATTGTTTTTGTGATCCTAACTAAAGTACAAAGCAAAATAACGGACCAGAGATGTATAACAGAGTTGGCTTTAAAGTCATTAAAACATAAGAAATAATAAAGTCAAGTGAAACAAACAAACAAACAAATAATAAAATTGTAAACGCAGTCAAAGTTACAAATGTCATTCAGAGACAACTGTAAATAGACATTGAAATCATTTGTTGTCCTAAACTCTTCGCCATAACTATAGTGTTTATCGCCTATGCATGACATGTCATTTTTTACAATGATATTTAAATGGTTTTATACTTTTACACCGAGTGATTTTCACCACGCCTTTAATTTGATTGAGTGCAAGATTTCGTTACAAAATGTTATAAAATAGTTGTGGATAATTTACTGTTAAAATTAATTTATTACCTAATTTTGAAGAAAACTTGATTGTATATTGTATGAATATGTGAGTTCTAAGCTAGTGTGAGAGTGTCCGTGCCTGTTTGACAAGCTTATAACTTTCTCATGTCTGTGTATTTGTTACAAGTAGCATGTCAGAGATATTCATACTAAACTGATTGCTTGATTCGTGTACCCTGAGATGTGTTTTGAAGAGTTTTTGCCAAAATTCTTAATGTTTTCTGTAGCACTTTTGCAAGTAGCATAGCACGGCGTTAGGCCAACATACAGCATGTCGACTATCACACGTAATTTGGAATATAACGCTGAAAAAGGGACATTTCATATTGCTTCCTCTCCCAATACTTGCACAAAAGTAGAAAGAAACAAAACGTGATCTGCCAACCCTCTTCCTCTTCCAGAAATAATTAAAAATATGGTCTTACGATAATAAAATTATCATATATTTAAAGAAGTAAATAACTGGAAAATATTACAGGACTCGGGATTTGTCTCTTCCATTTCTGACCTTTAGGTGAAGTTTCAAACGGAAAAAAAATTCAAACGGAAAAAAAAACAACAAAATAATCAAATATAAATAACAAAAACTCGTTTCGCAATTAACATTTAACCTCATTGACTTTATAGCAAAAAGAGATTGAATCATGGCTAGACTTTGACTGCATGTGTGACATTTCAAGCAGACGAGCGATTCTTGTTCTCAAAGAAAATTGTGACAAGAAATATTTTTGACGTGAAATATACGTTTTATAATGTAAAACTTACCTATCATACATGGGTTGAGATATTTTTGAACAGTATAGAAAAGACCATTTGATCCAGGAGTAAATCATCGTGAACACCGAAAAGTTCATGTAGGTATACAAAGCTACTACAAAAACTTTGAAAAGGTGAAAATAAAACGATAGCTTGAGACATCTTAACATTACATTCAGATGGACAGGCGACCTGAGATGTCTGCAACATAAGTTGAAATGGCGCTCTCATCTTTTCGCGTGGGAACAATTAAATAAATCGGAAAGTTATATAACTCTTAACAAATAATAAAAGTCTTCTCAATATGTTATCTAATATCTCAGAGTTTATAATATGTGTGTTAATTAGTGAAAAATAACGGGAAAATGAAAGATGATATATGAGTTAATTAACTGTAACACATAACTGGTATGAAAGAATCGTTCAAACGTAACAAACATACAAGGTAAAATGACGGCACCTTGGTAGCGGTCCAGATATGCTTCATCTATCATTAACATGTTAAAACTACTGTGATACCTGAGTGTATAGTTATACCACTGGTTTAATGACACTAACATGTGAAAACGTAGTCAAAGCAAGTGATAACAGAGATGTTTAATAAACAAGTGTTTCTATACGATTACCAGTACAAGCAACAATATCAACTGGTTTCTTGTAATATGCTGTGGCGAGGTCAAAGGTTCTGCAATTTTCGATGATTTTTTCCCAAAAAAGCTTTAAGCTACTTTTTATTTCTTAAATAGACACCTTTAAAAATGCACCTATGTTTTGGTATCAATGCCGGATGGTCATTGGTTAGTTACAAAAATGTCTGAAAATAATAGATTATACATTCCATTTTGAGCATGATGCAGGTAATCAAAATGCCTTTTGCAACTCGTTGTCGGCAGAAAACTATAGGCAAGATGAATAACATTTGCTTATTAGTTTCTCACTCTTAGTAGACGAATTCTAAATGAAAATCAAGGCCAAGTTGTCGCATTCAAAGGTTATATACAAGTTATAAAGTGCATGGCAGGTTTCGATTCTCACCTAACAGAGTATACTGGGAGGCAACTGTGAAATATCACGCGTGTCAACATGAATGTTACAGGTAAATGAATGAACACTAAGTATCTACCATACAGTATTGTTTAGGGAGTAGACCCTTGCAAAACATTATTGAAATTCCACTTACTTGTGGATTTCAGAATATTATTTCGTCTTCCAAATAAATAAATTCTTGTGATTAAGCCAAAATCGTTTTCTGGTTTTGCACACAGATATCTCGATCGGAAACCATCATATTATTTTGACATCTGTACGACTTATTTATGTGTGGCCAAATTAACTTTGCATCAACATTTGCAGATGTTTGAATGTTTTCTTTTGACACGCATATTCCAGCTTAAAAAAGAAACTGCAACCGAACTTTGCGAAATGATACGTGAAGAAGATTTATCATAGCTGTATAGACAACCTACTCAGATACGATGTTTATAGATCTTTATGAGTATTTACATCAATTAGTGGTAACATATGCAAAAACTATTATTTTTAATTATCCTCAAAAACATGCCTAATATTCGCGACTGTAATATTAATTCATTCATATCAGTTACTACAAAACAGTGATTATGCCAAATATCATTGCTATAGCAACATAATGCAAATAAAATACACATCAAAGTAAGCGAAAACACTGTTCATAAAACTACCAAGGGCATAACTTTCCTTTATATTTGTATTGTAAGCGTTTCTCCACTTTTATAAACGCAATTTGATGTTTAAAGAAATTTTTGATTTACCATTGCCTATCAATATATCCGATCCATCAGTCTGATCGCATGTTTAATAGGATGAAAATCAAAAGTTTTACTTACCATCTTCACACACGTCCATAAATAACCCACTTTGTCTTAAAAGGAGATGAAAAAGGCGACGCGATCGGCACTACACAGATAAAGGTAAGTGGTGGCCAAATTTAACACTTACCCTCCCTTTCTTTGTAGAATTACAGGAATTATTTTTTAAAAAATCAGGGAATGTACATCCCTTTAAGAATGGTTATGCAAGGGTCGTAATGTACATTTGGTTCGTATAATGTTTTTCGTTGACGCTATGACTCGTTTCCCGTTGTATATATATTAGATAATGTACTGTTTGCGAAAATAATTACGTTATTTCAAGGAGGCGTAGACTCCGAGAAATGACGAAATGATTCGAGTCAGCAGTACACAATCTATTTTGTATTATGGTACATTTGCTCTGTTGCACTATTGTAACTGTTCTCTAGTGTAGATAGATCATGTGTTCTATTACAGATAGATCACAGTTAAGTTTCGCCCCCATACACAGTGCACACCATCAGAAATACACAAGTGTTTTCCTATAGATATATACAGTAGCCATAATACAAAGGCACATACAATGACATGCAGACTTCGCTTTTATGCCTACTTATTAATAAGGTGTGCTTGTATTGTACAGTCACATAGTGGCAGCTACTTGATTTCTGTCCAGCTTTTATCACTGCAGCTGTTTTGTCTTGAATTTGCCAAGAAACGCCGTGTTTAGTGCTAAAATTAGCTTTTAAGAAGAGAAATGAATCGAAAAGAGGAAATGTAGTGCTAATTCTTTTCTTTCTGGCTGAAGTCAGTTCAGTTCCCTTACATTTAGTTCTATTTCAAAAGAAATGGTGGCGTCTGTAGAATCAAAGTAAGGAATATTTAGAGCGAGATGCAGTCGGACATCTTGTCTTCTGCTTTGTGTCTCATGGACGATATTATGTAACTGATGGTATTTTACTTGCTGTGCTTGTCGAAAGCATTGCCTATATGTAGTTAATATCAGCAACAGTGTTTCCTGTCTGTATAGTTTGAAGATTTCTCTCTATTTTGTTGGTGGACGCTTTTCTTGGTTGTGATCTTATTTTACATTTAAATAATCACTATATACTAGAATGTAACTTAAAGCTTCATAACGAATTTGATAGTGACAAGCAGGGGAAGAGCTAAAATAGCACAACGAACTTCAGAGAGTTTGATAAATTCGTGATGTGGTTCATTTACAAAAATAAAAACCTCGCGGATAATATAACGTTTACAGTATATATCGGGAGTTTGATGCAAAAAACTGGTGTATCCTATTGTTATTTGATATTAAATTTCAATAGTTCTGCACCAAGCCGTTAATATACTTGTATGTTATCCACGCTTACCTTGACTGTTCACTGTAGACATATCCTTCTGTTTCCTCGCAATACAAGCAGATATAGTCCCCTATACACAGGTACTCTCCCATCACAGGGTCCTGGCCGAACTCATTCAGCTGAAAGTAAACAAAAGTGTTTATTATGTAGAGTTAAACAACAGCAGACGACATGTGACACACACGGCCTGTTCCAACGGCAACGTACATACACGGCTTACTAAACGTTGTTGATATATTTAGTTTTTAAGGATGCGAATAGTTGATAAAACTGCATAGAGTCCCAATTTAAAAACCAGAACTAACCGGATAACCTACGATTGCAGCATAGTGATTAAGTTACTTGTAACTGCCAACAAGTAACAGAACTCTAGGTTTTTCTTCACGTATGTCATGCAAGCTGCCTGCAAATTGTCTATGATTTACAATAGCATCATAGTAGTCTAACATGATGCCCTCATGGTTACCGGTTCCATTATATAAGCAGCTGCTAGAAATAACCGAATGAGCAAGCAATTATGTCCTTTAAAGGGACATACTCTATAACTGATGTCATCTAAATAGCCTCCAAAACATAAATTATAGAATCTTTGGAAGTATTATAACCCAACCTAAAAGTTTTAGCTATGCATTCCCAGTCATTATCGATAAAAATCATCGGTTTAAAAAATACTGATGTACCGTAAACCATTCAATAATCTATGTAGAGTTGTTGTTGTTGTACAATTAATAGTTGGATACGATTTATAACAGAAAGCCTCTATATTTATTAATTGTGGTAAAATCATAGGTTCTTCTTTGAAATTGTATCTATTTATCATATTACGTTCATTGAACACATAATCTATGTTTCGAGAATATAATCTGGTAGCTGTAGGGAGTGCCCCTTTAAAACATTTATGAGAAAACAACGTTTTGGATTTTGTATTCCGTGTTTTGGTCCGTGTGTCTGTCAGTCGTGCCCGTCCAATTTTTCTTAAACATGGCAGAAAATGTTCATAACATCAAGATCGCGTTCAAGGTCAAGGTCACATAAACGTATCAAAAAAGAATTTAGCGACATTCCGTGTACATCCAAACTATTTTAGATAAATGTTCATCATATAACATCAATTTGTGAAGTGCGTAATTATTTTCAATAGGCTCGGTTTAAGGTTGAGGGCATCGTAAGGGACCAAAGGTCATCTGGTTTCGTTGTGTATTTGCTAGATATATATATTTCTTTAACAGTTTGAACAAATTGAAAACATAACCAATATCATGCTACGTTGATGTTTCAGTAAAAGATCAATTGGAGACAACATAATGCTTCATTTTATAGGTTCCGTTAGCTGCCAGCATATAACAGAAATTCTAACACTGTCAACGAATTAACAAACAAAAAATATAAATTACGCCGAAGTTTTACGTGTTTAGGTGCATGATAGCAGCGATGCGTTAAACACTGCATTCATTTATTTCTATGATATAGAAGCAAGCAAAACATTCTGAACACAAAAACCCTACTTCTAGTACAAATCAGGTTAGCAACAGTTTTGCCTATTGTCTCGTCAGTTTCTAAAAACAGTACTCGCGTGTTTTTGTGCAAGTGCATGAACGTATTCATGAGAGTTTATTGTTTACATGTATATACAAACACTTACGTGTTTTGTAACTATTTTCGTATTCTACCTATGAATAGATTTCTGCTAGATATCTATCACATATTTATACAGCGTTACATAAACAATAACTAATATCTTTTTATTCAATTATTGGTAGAGCCGCCTTGATGCGTTCGCCTCGGAATCGGAGGGTCCCGGGTTCGATCACCATCAGTGCCAAAGAAGTAAGAGTGTTCTTAGGTAAGACACAGATAATTCCACACAGCCGCTCTCGTTGATTCCATCTTGAGTGAGTCTCGAGATCGATGAATATAAGTTGTAAAAACTTGTTTCGCAATTGAGATTAAATAAATTAGTACAAATACAATTATTTAGGACTTTGATTTTGCTACAATTATTTCGGTTAAGACTGTCGAAGTGTTACACACCTCGTTTGTCATGAAGGCAAAACTAATGCGCACAATATTTACCTCTCAGTTTTCGACTTTCTACAAAAAAAATTACGACCAAGTAACGTATATACGTAATACCTAGGACGGCATTTTGTGGAAGTAGATAACAATGTGTGTGATTCTCATACAAAGATACCTCTGGCAAAGAAAAAAGGTTAATTATTACATAACATATGACAAATCGAGTTGGCAACATGCACCCTGAATCAAGACCTCTGACTGATCATGGAGTCATTAGCAGAATTTTTTATCTTCACCGCACAGTTCCTCTCCAGTGTACATACCAATGGCATCACTTATATTTTTGCAAAGAAAGATTTACTCTCAGTTTCTAACTGCACTATAAAGGCAGCATGTAAACTTGCATACAAGATTTACTCACAGTTACTAACTGCAGTATAAAGGCATCATGTACACTTGCCCAGAATGTTGACTCACAGTAACGGCACCACGTATATATTTGTTTGACCTTCCGTAAGATTCCCACAATTTCAATGGGTAAACATTATACAGTGTCATGGTCATAACGAATGATTATATTTCTGTAGAAGGCCAGTAAAGAGGTAGTCGACAAAACGGATAAGTTACTGGGTTGGTCACCGACCCTCCAAGGAAAGTATGGTTATAAAGAGACACGCCCCGTTTATCATACTGATCCCTTATACAGCGTACTGGTATTGTCTATAGCACTATTAAACTTGCAAATCATTTAAAACATCAAGCACATGTATATTATGTGAACACTTTCGCAATTTCTTTCTTCATAGTAAAAGCATCAATCAATTACTAGTACATGTATATATACCATTAGTATGATCTCACAGCTTTTCACGTCATTCATGTAATTACAACAAAGGCACCATAATTATTATCTATTACGTAAAGATGCGATAATTTTCTATGGTCATGTCACTCCGCTTATTTATGCAGAAACAGTCTATAATAGATTAAAATGATAAACAATAAAAAATCCCGACAAATTAAATGAGAAGGCGTGATTTAGGATATTGTTTCATTTAATATCGTTTTTCAAGCATTTTTATTGTGGTCTATCGCATTTTTTTATTTTGATGACACACTCTGTCATTTTTATGTAATAAAAAGAGCACGAATGAATCATCAAAAAGGCCTTTTGATTTTAAATGATAACATTTAGCCCTTTTTCGGCATTTAATCTAAAAAAGGGCATTATAACAGTGAAACATTGTTGAGCTCAAACTGTTGTCACGTGTATCAATAAAAAACTTTAAACATTTAAAAAATGAACACATCTTACTAAAAGGTACGTACTTCTGCATGTATTGAGATTTTTTATAAAATTGATGTAAAAGTGATCAAAATGATGCAAAAAGTGATTAAAATGATGCAAACGTGATCAAAATGGTGTAAAAGTGAGCAAAAGTAATAAAAAAAATCAAAATGATGCAAAAGTGATCAAAATGGTGTAAAAGTGATCAAAATGATGCAAAAATGATCAAACCTCGTTATCCTTATCAGGAGATCGTGTATGCCACGCGTGCATCCTCATTTTCGAAGCCTCAAGCACTCTATACGTTTGTGTCTCGTATAAGTGCTTATGGTAATTCTGCCGGATTTTTATGTAAGAATGTCTTTAAACTTTGCTGTTGTTTTTTTCCGGGCAATTCAGCCTATTACGAAATGTGTCCTTTTAAATGAAATACTTTTGACTAAAACGAAACATTTAACATTATAAGAATTGTGAACATTGCCATTTCGTTTGTAAAGAGTATACGGGTGTGTATGCGTAACCCCTTTAAACCCACAAAACTCATCTCTTTTTATTAAACAAATAAAGAAATTAAGTGATGCGTTAAAGCAAATATACACTTCAAAAATTCAATTAAATGTCATATTTTATATCTTTTCCATGCTCCTGCCACAACCCCCCTACCCTATACTGCCACCCCAGACCAAAAAACAAAAACGCACGCAATTTCTTACAAAATTTAATTGTATCTTGACAATTTCTTATAAAGTTTCATTATATCTTGGTTTGTTAACTGATTGCAAGTCGTTTAATGGCTAACGTTTTCAACATCCGTGCTATTTCCGATATGAAAATCGTGTATGTATATTAAATGAACTTTCATTTATGTAAAACTGATGATAAATTTTACATAAAAACGTCTTAAAAATTTCTTTTCGCAGGTGTGCATTGAAAAAGAATACTTATGTGCACTTGTTATATGTGACCCTGTTCTAATATGTAGATATGCAGGATAACCTTTTCCAAAAGATGCGTGTCGTCAAAAAATATGTGTTGTTTTATCTTTGTTTAAAATAATGAATAATCACGATTTTTGCATCCATGAAGTGTCAGCACACATGATCTCTTTTTTAAAAAATGCGTTTTAATATTCTGTACTTTATGGTCTGTATTTTGTCTTCCCAATCACCCATCCCCTGCCTTCCGATTTTTGTTCACATTTTAATTTTCTTAACCTATTTATACTTTTGTATTTTGTTTTCTTGGTTTTATTAAAATAATTGTTTTAACACTTTGTTACGTTTCTCTAGTCACAATCATGTTAAAATTCCAGTCTTTACAAGATTTAGTATAGATAATTTCTTTAATTTTCTTTGTGAAAATTGTTTTTAAAAAAGCTAGATTAAACAAATATATATTCCAACATGTAAATACACATGCATGTAGCTTTTCTATCCACAAAGTAACTCACGCCTGCATTGTTTCAGTTTATATACATTGTACATCATCTTCACGAGAATGCTGCACGATTGACATTAATTGTGATGTATTTATTTTCGCAGTATTCATATATCATATACTTAAATAGCCTATTAAAACGTAACATAATTTAAAGACCAACTAATTAAAAACGTAAAAAGGGAGGTTTTGGATTGAAAATAATTTCGGTGAACTACCAAACGGTTGGTTTTTACAAAATTAAATACCCACGAAACGAAGTTCATTTACACTAATTCCTTTGTGCCACTTTTCTTGCACGCAGGTTATGGTACCCGACTGTTATAATAGATAATAATGAGTCTGAAATAATCATGTGTGCCTTTGTTAGATACCATTATATTGGGTTATCTATCAGATAATTTGTTGATTTTATCCAAAAAAAACCGGAGGATCAGGTTGATGGGGAGAGATCGATGATCGATTTTTGCCCAAGGGTGAATTGACCTCACACGCAAGTAAAAACCGTGTGTAGTATTATAACAAAAACATGTTTGGGAAACGGATTGCTGTCCTATTTAGATATCAAAGCTTTGATTTCTCTCTCATTTTTTCAGCATGTGACAAAACCAACATGTGGGCAGACGGCTCAAAGTCACTGTACAAAATTAAATGCAATTGTGTTTGAATATAGAGAATAAAACAGAACAGAACAGATAATTGCTGAAGAAATAAGCGTGTATGCACCGAGTGACCGCAGACGTATAATCGCCGAGATCATGTTATCATTTATAGATTTCGTCTGCAGAGATTACCGCAGACGTTTTATAATGAGACCAATTATTTTACCTACAAAGCTTTTACACCTTATACTCATTTCTTATGTATTCGTTTATCATCGTTTCAGAAATTAATCAGTTACGTGAGACAGCGAAAATAATATATTATCTCGGCTGCATTGTTCGGATTATATCGGCTGAGTTGTTTGGAATATGTTTGAATATGAAATACTGATTTTAACGCCTGCTGTTGAACAAAATCTTCTCCGATTGAAATTCAGTCGTAAGTACATCCGAATTGATATCTCATATCACACATTTCGGATTAAACCGGGTTAATGTAGCCGCAAAATGTCTTTAATTTGCAATTGGGCTGCGAGAAAATCTTACTTGTTATCTCACGCGATACAATACACAATCAGCAGGAGCTTATCTGATTCACATACAGAATGCCTTTTCTTAATCAAGATGGTTTAATTGTAACGAAATGACTGCCTCAATTGTCTCTATGACTAGTATCCAATGTTTCACTACATGACGGTAAACCATTTTATTTTCTGTTTGACTCGAAAGCAAAATGCAAAATATCGTGGGTACAAACCTATCTGTTTGCGAAAGTAAGTTAACTTATATTAGTCGTTCTTGAGATACCAACAATGATGAAAACAATCGTCAACTGATTGCCATTCACTGCTGGACTTAGGCATAAGTGAAATTAAGTGCACTGTCCAAGGAAAACACCTGCAGCGGCATGACGGGGAATCGAACCCGGATCGTTAAAGGTATTTTAAGCAAATGATTTATCTCTATATAACTTAGAACTATACGTTAACCAACGAGTTTATCAAAGAAGTGGTAAATCCACAAGAAGTTATAAAAGTAAGGATTTGTTTTATTGGAGTATAGCCTTAGGGAGATGGGGATGTTATTGTTTCTTGCAGTCACGTGGTGCTTTAAAGCTGTATAATGTGCAAAACACAATCACTCTAGTGCTTCAAAAATACAGACACATATGCATGGCATTATGGACAAAATCCCATTTCATTACAGCAAATAAATTTATCTCATCGCTTCTATTGCCTGTGGGTAAGACATGAGGACTAACGACTGTAAAATATGACGTCAAACAATACCAAATAAAGTAAACATAAGGAGTAAAGGCATACATATATCAAAACAATAGCTTATTATTTGTATGGTTGCTAAACCCTGAAGATTCATATTTATGCATTTTTGTTCATTATAATACTTAATTTTTCATTATTTTGCATTTCTTATGCATGCATATTAAGTGTATGCTCATTATAAATTGCTATAACTGTTCTTTTGCATTCAGGTGCTCTTCAATAAAGGACAGTATCAGCTGACAAAGAAACATTTAGTATCTAAAGACGCATAATAAAGTTGTCATTAATATTATATTATGATAACGACAATTAAAACTCGCTTCTTGATAAACTGCGCATTTCTTACATGCGTTCTTCTATATTGCAATAAATTTTATTTTACAAGAAAATTGCAGTTGTGTTTCTATGAGGGGTTGACTTCAATTTTTGTTTGACGTATACAAAAATTAATGCAGTCACTGATGAAATTGTGAAATACGTTCCCATTATATTTCATAGCTAGTTTTATTTTTAAGTAGCCATCCTTGAGTACAAATTAGACCTTAAACATAACTTTAACTTTAAGCACTAGTCAGATCTAAGAGGCGACTTGTATCCTTAAAATACTAAATCAGATCTTAAAGGTGACCATTCTTAAATACCAAAAAAAAAAAAAATAAGTTTATCCCCCTCCCCCGTTAATTACAATCTCAGGTGACCGGATGATGTCCTATAATACCAAATATATACTGTTCTGTGGTTTTTCGAGTTATTAAATCGCATTGTTCGGTGGTTTTTCGAGTAATTTAATCGTATTGTTCGGTGGTTTCGAGTAACTAAATCGTATTGAACTTTACCTACTCGGTTGCTTGTCGCCGATGCTTTCATCAATATATCATCTTTTCAAAAGATAAGTTTCAAGTGATAAGTAATGAATGACTACGCGGCTAGCCATACAGGAACAGGTGTTCTTCTTGGCCTTTTGACTCCTGTTGGAATGAGTCTTCTATGGAAACTGTCAAAATCGCATTAAGATGTTTATCGGTGTTGACACAGAATAGAAAAACTTTCAACAGGTAAAAGTAACGTCACAAGATTGTTGTTTTATTTTCATGGACTATACTTTTATGACCGGACATCTGGTAAGCATAAATATTATCTTTAAGGTGCACACAATAAACAAACAATGTGAAAGGGCAAACATGCAGAGTTCTAAAGTATATTTGTTGAGATTCCTGAATATCTTTGAAGTTCAGTAAGGGCAGAGATAATCACTTTTATGATATTCCCCATCTGGTTGTGAGTCGCCTTGACCCTTAGCAGTGCAGTACAAATTCTTTATACTATCTGCTAGGTAAAGAAATCAATGACTGGAGGAGGGAATCTTTCCGGATAGTTAAAAGCTGATATATCTTAAACGGACAAACTGAAGTTAATTTCTTATATTTTCACCGATTGTTTTTAAAACGTTCATAGAAAAAAATGAACGAACTAGATTTGCAGGTTTATCAAACGAAAATGAATGATGAAAAATGTCTTTTAACTTAATTTTGATTTTAAACGATACGTTACATGAAACTTTGATTGAGTGTTTGCATATGACGATATAAATATATCTATTTTAAAGATAAAAACTACCGATAAGCATTTTAGAAAGTATTGTAGACGTGCTGACGAGCGCCCGGGTATGCATACTGTAAATCGGGTAATTTTCGCGTAACAAAAAATTCTCGAATTGTGAGCAGACAGGTTTATTCGCGAATTTTAAATTCGCGAAATCAGATTTCTCTTATAGTAAATCTATGTGAAATACATCTTTCACGAGATTTTTTAATTAGCGAAATGGGAAATACCCGAAAATAGCCAACTTTAAATCATCGCGCATATTATCCAATTTACAGTAATGCACGATTTGAACGTGGTGATAAAAGGGTTAATGTGCTGAATTTGATGATGTGGTAAGCATGTTGAATGAAAAATGAAGTAAATATTAAAATGATAGATTACATCGCGAGTTAAAAGTTAAAACAATTATGATGTTAACATTAAACGTGATTATGTACATAAATATTCTGATTGATTCATTCCCGTACATTAATACTAGTACATATGATCACTAAATTTTGTAAGCCTTAACTGTTTCAACAACTTTAATAATCCCCCAGATTGCAAACTCCAGCCACTGCTTCTATGTTCTGAAACAGTCAAATCTCTTGATCAAACCGCTGCCTCAGCTTGCGATCAGTGTCGTTTCTAGTGGCAAAATGAGACAAATGCTCTTGCGCTGACCTTACTATCAATGTATGTAATAATACACTAAACACAGTATATAACGACTCCGGATATAGCGAAAATCCGGAGATAAAGAACAAATTGTTACTGCCCGAGGTTTTTTCTTGCTTTAATTTACATGAAAATGTTATATGGATATAACAAACTCCGGATATAAGGAACACATCTAAATGGACACAGGGAGTTCGTTATAACCGAGTTTACTGTAATGATAATATTTCAGAACCTTGAACTGTTCAAACATTCACCCAAAGCTCTGCAGTGCGTATTTTGTCGTAAGGATATGGCAAAAGGATTCCAGTGCAATTATGCATATAAACAATTGGAGGTTTGAATGAATCCTGCAACACTGGATAATTTGATTGTCTCGTGAAAATATTTACATAACAATTCCATTATAACTTCGTTTTATGATTAAGCATTAACTGTTGCTTAATTGATGACGTCACTTACTTCTATGTATGATATTACCAACATTCTTGTCCGCCTTCCATGCTTAAAATTTTGCTTTTTTTAAGTTACAGATTGATCATGGAAATGTTCCAATAAGCAAAAAATTACCACATAAGCATGATTGCATGCTTTTTTCAATTAACTGTTTAAGAGTGTAAATGCTTAACTTTATTCGTGTCATGGCTATGCCTTGCAACGTTCAGTATTTTTACGAACGATTCAAATGAACGGTGACAAAAGATGTACATGTAGTTGTCAATTATTAATAACCGACTTCTAAGTATAAAAGAACAACTACACAAATATGATATTCAATCGAATCAAGCGCATCATTCTTTAAGACATGATTGTTATGTATGTAAATATATAAATATTTGGCAAGGTAACCCCGTAGGATCAGAGCAAGATCATAAATCTATTTGAATCTTGAAATGTCTGGTCTAATTAAAACAAGTTCTCTAGATGTGTAACAAAATACCACCTTAAGCTATGTAAATATGCACATAAAATGTACTGAAATGTAATAAAATATATATAAAATAAAGTTTTCAATTATTCATCTTTGATTAAATGACTTAATAAAGATATATTTGGCTAAAACTCGTATGATAATTATACTACTACTTCTAATAATGATAAAAAATAATACACATACAAGCATGTGGACGGACGTGTCAAAATTTACATTAAATATTCAAGGAATGGCTGTATCAGTAGGTAAAGTGAGATTTGTTTCGGAAATCAGCTATTAAAATATTAAATGTAAGAAAATTCAACTCCCTATGTCCAATAAGTACAAAAACAGCATGTGGGATAGTTCAATTTACGGCGTCATTGCAAGCTCTACTCTATAAATCGGCGTCAAAACTGTGCATTTTATATATATACGGTATATATCTATTTAATTCCAAAATGCTATATCTCTTCGAGTAATTTCATAGTAGCTTAATATTTAGTTGTTATAGTCTTTGATGCACTGTGGTTTATTCAGCAAACACCACCTAAATAAGTAAAACGAATTTTTCGGAATCGCTGTTGCTGAAGTTATAATCCTATAGACATTTTATCAAGCAGGGAGTTTCTTTGGTGGAAACACCTTTTCAAATTTATTTGTTTTTGAAAATGGTGACAAAATGTCATTTTGCAATTTTTGGTATATCGGTTACTGAGTTATTTAACAATTGTCCGTCCGAAAGCACCCTTTGCTTTTGACGCTAGGTAAAATAAATCAAAGACCTTCTAACTTACCTTCTCCTGACTCATGGATAAAGGCGACAAAGTCGGCTTTAT
This sequence comes from Saxidomus purpurata, assembly GCA_022818135.1. Lineage (NCBI taxonomy): Eukaryota > Metazoa > Mollusca > Bivalvia > Venerida > Veneridae > Saxidomus > Saxidomus purpurata. Next base: position 8,239,416 of record JAFMSR010000012.1, read on the forward strand.
CGACATCGACCGTTCCACAACCATGTTTTACACTGTATACAATTATGGCACCTTTTAAACGTCTCTAAAAAAACCCTTATTAAAGTGCATTATATGCAAGTCTGTCCTGACAGAAGTTTTCTTTTACAAATGGACACAGCTCATCTATTAAGCTAACACATACACATTTCAGTTCATATCTTAAAGAGTAACTTCTCAGTGATTTGGATTTGTTGTGTTCATTTTACAGTTCATTCATAGCCGCACAAAACATCACTTTTGATTTAGTTGTCCGCAACCGTTCCTCAAAAAGTTAAAACCTACACATATTGTCCGTACAAATAAGTTAAAGCAATGTTTCATTTTAACAAAGCAAAGAATTTGTTATTCCTTTTAACTTCTTGACCACAAAGTTGTTGATAAATTTGCTAATCTCAACTCTAATTCACAACTCTTTAAAGCAATAAAGTTGTTTTTAAGTTTGAAAAAAGATTGCTTCTTAGTAACTGTGTAGAAATCCACCTATCGGGCTGAATGCTTAAACCTAGCACACCACCAGAAGCAGAACTACTTCTTAGAGAAATCTTTTTGCAAATGATGTGAATTTAGACTGCTTGCTTATGGCACAAATATTGAACATAAATAAGACGTATTACGTAAGAATAACAACCACAAGAATGCCAAAATATCATACTCAGTATTTGTTTATATACTCTGTGATTACTTAGTGTTAGATGTCTTTATGCACTGCTTGAACAAAAACTTTTCATGTGACAGTGTGTCATAATAATAATGTTTCACTAGTGTCAAAGCTGTAGAACACCTGAGAAAAAAGACGCCAAGGCTGTTTCGACACTGTCACTGAAACACGTTTTTGTAACGAGTTTGGCTACATTCCAATAAAAAGAGTCCATGATGCTCCAAAACCGCTCGTATCAGTGAAGATAGAACATTTTGAAGCACAGACCAGCATAATTTATACGAAGCGTAAAGTTTTATAGAAAAAAAATGTATGTAAATTTGATAAATCCCTTAAAATTAATTCAATTAATTTCCCTGGCTGCTTTGATTTTGAATGTATTTGACAGGGTACTATCAATACAGCTTTTCAATTATTTGTTCTAATTGGATCTTTGTTCTTATTGAACCAGAGGCTTCTGGAAATATATTTAAAAAATCTAGTTTAAAGCTATTTAAGGAAAACTTGGATTGCCCTTTGGCGACAACATTTTGAGTAATCCTGACTACTTGGAATCTAAAACCAAAATATATTCATATCTAAAATTGATTGAAATACTGTATTTCCTTCCGAGGTTCCCAGTGAAGTTCATTGGTAAGTGATGATAGTTTTGTGTAAGCTAAGGTAACCTGGACCAATAGCAATTCTGTAAGGAAGACTACCTTATAATAGTATTCCTCCGAGTCTTGGTTTGGGTCTTTTCCCGACTATATGATGACATCCATTTGTGCCTTATAGTTAGTAATGTGATTTACTAACTGTCTCGGGCCATGCTGTTGTTTGCATAATGGAAAGGCCACCATCTGCCTCATGTAAATCAGCTGTTACAGAGTCGTCCGTGTACACAGCGGTTAGTGAGTTTTTATTGGATGGTCTAGTAAGAATGGCATTTGCTTGTTTTCATGAGTGCTCCGCATACATTCATTTTACTGAATGGTGGAACGGCATTGACCTCTCCTATGACATAGATTGTGGAACGTATTTCTACAGCAATGAATTTGATAGGCTTGATTTTAGACCTTATCTAAGGTTGGCTGATTTGTCCATGCAGCAGTCTTCAAGCTGCAGAGCCTAATCCGAGACAAGGCCTGACTAATAGAGAGGAAATGTACATCCGCAACCTGTTTACGAAATTGTACTGACCAAAATCTTTTGAAAGAGTTTGGAAAAGAAGCCATATAGTGAAATGTATTGTAAGTTTTGAAATTAATACAATTCAGGAATTGTATTTGTTTGATCAAAAGCTAGAACTGGTAAATTCCTTTTACATGTACCACATAGGTGTTTATATGTTCATAAGTTGTAATTGGTATTGGAGTCAAACTGCTCAACATGCATTTTCGATTTAAATATCTTTCCCTTGGTACTTGTATGATACATTTAAGATCAAACTAATTTGAGCAAGGAGGTGGAGTTTAAAACTAAAATAGATCATGGTTTCAATAGAGATGTATGGGAAATTGGCCATGATACACATCAGATAGAGTACTCTTTGCTCGAACAATTACATTATTACTCGATGGCTACGCCTCCTCAAAAATGTAGTTATTCTCGCAAGCAGTACTCTATCTATAACATAGAACTACTGGTTTATAGATTCCACAAAGATATAAGTTTTTTGGAAGCCTGAACTGTTCTCTCCAAATTTCTTAGGCAAAGGCATTCAACTAACAAAATTATTAAGAAGACTTCTAGTTGTTCAAAGGTCTTCAAACCTGGAGACACTCCAATGAATAGTGTAATAACTACTGCAAATAAAAGTATTATATGCATTGTAAGTATTCAAAATTTCTGTTAAACTGACGGACTTACCTTTTCCTGACTGTGGGAAGGCGTCACGACCGGCTTCGAAGACATTAACCTTTGCCTATCCATGTCAGTTTTTACGTAAAAATAACACTGCATCAAGCCGTTATGAAACTAAATACTTTGCATTTAGATGTAAATATGTTCTGATTTTTTCCCCAGGTTTAAAGTATGTTAATCTAATTAGCACTTATCGAGTGCATTAAATTTTTCATACCACACTTTACGACTTTTTAAATAATTACGCCTGGTCTCTATTTTTTGTTATCGTCTTTAAAGATACATTATATTTCGTACTTTACAACCCTCCATCAGTAAAGTAAATATTTACATTCATATTGTCCAAACAAATTAGTTCAAAATTTTTCCAATTCCTTTTGGCTCCTTGGCCACAAACATTGGTAAACCTGCGAAATATAGCTTACACAACACCTCTAAAAGCAATAATAACACTGCATTTTAGTCTGAAAATAAAAATCTTGCAATAACCATCTGGAAATGCACCCATCATCTCTATAAGCGATGCCAAGAACCACAATACTATCACAACAACTTGATCTTAGAAAAATCTAACGTTTGTTATGAGAATTTATACTTCTTGCATATGGCATACCAATTGAACAGAAGCAATTGATATTAAGTTTAGAGAAATACCCACAACAAAATAAAAAAAGTAATAGAAAACTCGTCTTTTGTTATGATTCAACACCCATATCTCATAATGTTTATTGGAAGTTTATTAACAGTATCTGTTTTAAGGAGTCTTAAAGAAATAGACAAGTTGTTCTAATCACATGAACTACATGATATAAATGATAAAAAGATCAAAAAAGGAACATTTTTGTTTCATTATTTAAAAATAAACAAACAAACACCAAATCAAATCGTTTTAGACACGAAGACTTTCCAAACTATTTCCACTAAAACCCCACTAGAAAACCTAACTAGTTTTATTTTTCACGACCCAAAACAGGTTTTGAAGGAATTTCATAGTCACTTACTTGGAAAGCACAGTTTTGTAAAAGCATTTTCAAATTTGACAAAGAGAAAATATTATAGTTTTCGTTTTTGCATAATATGTATTTTTGAGGAGAAAAAAACCTTCTCATTGATGTGCGTTTGACATACAAAATCATTTGAAGAAATCCGGAAGACAGTCTCCAAATGAATTATTTTATAGTTGTTCATTAGTTTACTACTAGGAAGCCTAGAAGTAGTGTGCTTGGAGTTTTAATAAAATAGATTATCATCTAGCCTGGCGGCGAGGCTAGTTTACTACATACATGAAAGACTGACTTCCAATAACATACCTTTGTAAACTATATCATTGTTATGGAGCCATCTTTATGATAACAGTAGATGAACAGTTGTTGTTTTGCCAGTAAACTTTTGATTTTGCCTTTGGTTTTTGAGACGTAATGCCATGATGAATTACCTTGCAACACAGTTATATTGCAACACAAAGCCTCTAATTATTATATTATATTCCACTAATTAGCCACATTAAGCCAGTAGTTGCGTCGCAAATCATTTTCAGAGCTTTACAATGAAAATGCATTACTATTGATGTTATCATTTATATTCGTTAACAAATAGATTTCATCCAGTTCAAAAGATCTTTTTTATTTGCCGGCATGTTGACTGGCCACTTAAAACAAAAGATATCTAAAGAAAGTCTCAACGCTATATCTTAGCATTAAGATGAGTTAAATAGCCAATATTGATCTTAACCAAATGATAAATTGAGCATTTTATTGTTGGCGATTAAGATTTATTAGTGTTCCAAAATTCTTTGACGCTAAGCGTTTGTATACTAAACCTCACAAAGACAACAAAAACACCATTCATCAAAAGATATGAAGCACATATTTTTAGTGTTTTTCTTGTGTTAGCAATATTAATCGGAAGAATGAGCTCCATAAGTTCCTTCTGTTCATATTTTTATTGTTTGTTTAACATTAATGCTATGACCAAAGGAACATCTGTATTTACCTTTACAGTTCGATAACCACTATGATTTGCTGTGCCATCCATGGTGATACTTTCTATGATTTTTACAGGAAAAAAGTCTGTTTTACCAGTGTTATAAATTTGTAAAATATGCTCTTAATGTTACAGTTAGTAATGATTTTTATTGGAAATATATTTTTATGGAAGTTAACTATCTAATGCATGTTCATATTTCGTTTAAACTTGAATAGTTATATGTATGAATTAGATAAGCAACGAGCTAGTCAATCTGAGTACAACACCTCTTTGTATTAGTATTTAGATCAATTTGTCTACAATTTGGCTATGTCTGACCTTTCTTATCTTCCAACTGTTCTGAAATAAACTGGATTAAATAGATACCCCGCAGATATAGTAACCCCTCCCCTCCACACATATCCTTGGGCTTCTTGGCACTATATTCATTTATAGATGTTATCAATTTTTTCAGCAAACGGTATTTTAATGGCATAGGTAACACTTGACATAATACTTATTCTTTACACTGTACACTCAGTTTAACTGGATTCTCTTTTTTTAAACAACGCATGCCCCTCTCACACACTGAATACCCATGTGGGTATTAATGTATAAATCACTGTGATCTTGATCATTTATCTAGTGACTCCCGAAACAATAGGGATCAAAGTTTTATAAAACCAATCATCATATGAAATTTGAAGAATGTTCGTTCTCCAGTTACTGCGCGGAAAGTGTGACAGACGAACGGACGTACTCACGAGACGGGCTTTGTGAGGTTACCCCTTTGCTCTTTCTTTGAATTCTTTTAACCCCACCATACAATTGTTAAACCTAACGATACTATTTTGATAGTATGACGGAATGCACCCAAGCAAATTAATAATTCTAAATTAAACTCTAATCCTACCCCCCTTATGTCTACTCAGTATGTACGGACGGACAGACTGACGGATAGACAGACGGACAGTGCAAAAACAATATGGCATAAATTAGCTAAGTTGTCACGTGTCAGTATTGAGGCTATGCCGTTGTTAGAAAACGTAAAACAGAAACTTTAATACACATGCAACGGATATGACAAAACACAATTGCATAACTACTAGCTTGTCTTTTGCTTTTTCTTATTCATCTAACCGTGTTCAAATCTTAATTTTTTGTCTTTAAATAAAAAGTGTTATAAAATGTTGCACGAATTTCTTTAATGTCTTACAGTTAAACATGTCCTAGCAAAGGTGTCTTATCTTCACATTAAATATTTTTTAGAAATAGTTCAATGCCATTGGCACACTTATTAAAACTATCTTCCTTTTTCTACTCTACTGGAAAAAATACAGGTGTTTACTATACACTGCAACTTGATTCTAATGAAACGTTAACCGTTTTTGCCCTCCCATGGGTCGAGTAAGTAACTGCAATAACATAATAAATAATCTACCTAGACAGCTCTACTTTTCACGTTTTTCACGAGGTAGTGCTCTTCCAGGTAACATTGCCACTGCTATAATCAACAATGACATAAATATGCAAATTATGATTAGACCATTAAAGACAAAGCGGTCCAGAACAAGAAATATGTATTTCTAATTAAGTGCTGATATCAACCTAGATGACACAAAATTTGCCAGGTCTATTGACCTTGAAAGAAATGTATTTCAGTAGTATTTTATTGTTCCTTGAAATGGCACAATTCAGGATATTGCACAATAAATAAATCTTTCATCGATTATCAATTAACTAACACTTTATCATTTTTGCATCAGCCGCCTACACTTTAATTCTAACGATTCAGCTCTGTTGTTAGTTCTAAGATTTTACTTTCATAGCTTAAGCAGTAAATAACGTAAATCGCCTCCTCTGTTTCGTTTGAAATATTTGGGTTGTAGTACCATTGCATCGGTTTGGTTATTACGGTTAGGTTCCATTAAGAGACCAGACCCCAAATAAAACAGACAACTTTCAGACAACTTTATGAAGCTCAGGCGGAATAAAATGGGGTTTTCCCGAGAAACTATTTGTTTCAGTCGAAAATAAAAGATAGCAAATTCAGCAAATATAGGTTCTCTGTAAGTGACAGCAACCAATGAATAACAGTCATAAATACTAATGCTAACAACGTATTATTTCAAAGAGCTTTACTAGAAATAAAAATAGTCTCGACTTTGTTCCATCACAAACAGGTGAAACCAATAATGCAGACAATACTAACAAAAGCGATACTCTGTTTTAAACGCAAGTCTCCAGTAAATTCCTACTGGATATTCATCTTATGACCCGGTAGCCTAGTATACATGTAGCATAACCATGAGCACCTGTATACAAGTATTCAATTAGTCTTGGTAACCAAATTGTCCAGGCATAACGTATTACGAGTGAGGTTATTCAAGGCGTTAAGCTCAATATATCAAGAAGCCGCTGGAATGTAATGTGGACGCAAGACAGATCACCGCAACGCTTAGACGATTTACAACATAAAAAGCTAGCATCCACCCACGGTCGAAAAGTACATAATATTTTTAAAAACAACTGGACCCGAGTATGTCTAATCTAAAAACGTTCAATGCAGAGTCAACATGACCTAAACGAGTGGCTTTCCAAGACAATGACATAAATTTCAAAAAGACAAGTACAACTGTAAAACAAATCTAGCTTCATTACAAAGACAGACTAGCTAGCTAAATGCCACCTATGTTAGTACGAATTGCATTGACGTGACAGATATTGGTTGTGACATACACGTAGATGTAATCACGACTCACAAATACTGTATCTGATGAACATAATTGTGGAACGCGCTGTTTTGCAGAAAATGAGCCAAATACAAGGAAGGAAGACTCGTACAAGTCTAATGTCATGAATGAATTCGGCAAAATAAAGCAGTTCTAATTGATTCACAAACTTTTATATTCACCTAATGTTTGGGGGACATGAAAATCAACAAAAAATCAAAACTAGCCGAAATTGCTCCAATTTAAGTCACAAGGAGACCTGGTGCTGATGTTATTTCATGAAGTAACTGATCAAATAACACAAGTTCTGTTGAACATTTTGATGTTTTATCAAAGTGACCTTTGTGACAAAAGGCTTTTAGATATCAAAATGCCCCTTATTGCAAAAACGAGCTTCGGAATAAACTTTGAAAATCTGACTTATACACATTGAACTTTGAAAAGTGACCTCTGTTATTTTCTTGCCAATGGATGGGTATTAAAAGGAACTGATATTTTAACAAGCGATACATTCTGACCAAAAATTACCAAAATGTCAAAACAAGAACAAAAACATTAAAATTGTATGAAAATAAGATTTCGACAACTTTAATTTTCTTTAAAGTTATTGGCATCAAATTGTTAACATGAAGAATCTACAAATAACTGATACATAAACTGTCATATTTGTAAACTCAATTGAACGCGTTTATAATTTCTATGGTAACAAAATAACTCTTCATTTTTTATATCTCTTTTAAGTTTGTGCTCACATCATAATCGATAAATTTAAATATTTAAATATATATAAAGTTCATATTTAGACTATGTATACTGATGAGTATCTAAAAATGCAAAGTAACAGAAACAATTAGGTGATACACATGATTCAAAATTGTAGCATGTCAGTTTTGACGCCGGCATCTTGAGGCATGCGCATGGATATTGTGTTAGCCTAGAGCAAATAAAAAAGAAAGCCAAGGACAGAGATGAGTGATGAACGCTTGTCGGCGACCTGTGACCAAAGATAATTGATTCAGATTGATGTTTTGTAAAATGTGAATAACCATTATTTGTTTTTGAATATTATAAATATATTAAGTTTTTTGAACGTATATTGAAGTCATATTATTACAACAATTTCAGTACAATATTAAAATGATCGATGTTATTCACATTTGTGATTTGAAGATCTACACCTCCTTGTTGCTGTTTGTTTTTTTCACACGACATTGGATAACTATCTATAGAGACACCAGCTCGGCAGCTTAGAATAAATGGTTTTAAACCATCAAGACATACTGTTTAGCAGCTTTTGTATCAGACATACCATTATGTTGAATATATTTAAGCGAGTGTTCGTGTGACACGCTTTGTTGAAAACAGGATGATATTTACATGATGTGTGTTTTTTCTTAATTGATATATCTAAACAATTATTATACAGATCTAGTGTAAATTAAGAAATAGCCCCACCTTTTCCTCATTTGCTATTATTGTCTGTAATATAGGCCTGATCGACAGCGACCTTGGCCTGTCCATATTGCAAATCCTTTGTGCTCCCTTTGTCGTCTTAATTAGGTTACTTTTAATCCATCTAGTAAAACATTATTCACTTAATCTTCCTACGTGAAACTCCGTTCAGCACGATATTTACATGACTTTCTAAAGCATTTTCTTGACATTTTTTGGTTTCATTAGAAACAACTACAGCAAAGTTTTGTATGTTCACGACTGTCTCAGCTTAAACACTACTTAAACCCTATTGTTCTCTCTTGAAAAATGGTGAAGGCACTGAGGCTTTCCGTGCACATAAACAATGTTTTGTGGAACTAATTGTTCTCATTGATTACCGTAAATATTTCTAACAAATGTCAAAACAAAAACAAAGGCACACTGGTGTTAACCAAACAGCTAGTAATAAGTACACGTGCTAAATGATAACCTTGCAAACATGTTATGTGTTATGACAGGGCATACTGGACAGTTGTCAAGATCGCTTAATCGTATAAAGAGCACAACAATAAATCATGGAAGACTTTGCAAATCAGTTTAGGAAATTTGGTCGATGTCTGTGCGAAATGACTCCGAACTGCAGTCAGTACGCGGCATTGTTTTCATTTTACTTTTACATACAATGTACTCAGCTGTCATTGCATCAAAACAATGATAATTCTATGATCCTTAGAGGTAAAACCCCTTGCTTGGACATAGTCATTTCACTATCCTAAATAGAATTCACTTTTTTAATCGAAACGAGAAGGAACTTATTTACAAAAGGTATATCTGACCAAAACAGAAGTTTGATTAAATGTTTATTTCATGATTCTCGGTGGTTTATCGAAATGTAAAGGTGGGTTATATAAAGATAAGTGTTCATGCTGTTCACATTAACCTAGTAAGTGTTTGAAATCACTTTGCTTAAATCAGTTCTTTTCCAAAATTTACTGACTTACATACAGTAAACTCCGTATATAACGATTCTGCATATAGCGAAAATCCGGATATAAGGAACAAATTTTCTCGGTCCGATTTTTTTCTTTATTTGTTTTAAATGAAAATGATATACAGACATAACAAACTCCGGATATAACGAACACATTTAAATGGTCCCAAAGAGTTCTTTATAAACGGAGTTTACTGTAATATTATGATTGTTGATTTACACAATTTAAAGTGCAGCGAATACTGCGCTGCGATTGGACAAAAAATATTTCTTTTAAACTAAATACTGATATAGCACTGTTTACTCAGTGAAATTTATCAAACTTTTCTACCCGCAGAAAGTATACAGAGCGCTATGAATGTTAAAAACCATACGGAGATAACGTCGATAAAATAACGTAATGTGTTATTTGCTTTCTGATGACGTTTCCCGTGATTTTCGGCATTTTATGGAAACAACCTTAATAACAGTAGAATTTTGAACATAAAACAGAAGAAAAATCGTTGGTATCTGACGATGTAATTTCTAATTAATTTCGCCCATGGACACAAAGGCACCGACCAAATTATAAGAGCAGAAACCAACAATTGCTATCTATGTCTTTCACAACGTTTGTATTTGTGACACAGGCCAAAACAAGACCAAGCTCTCTAACATACTGAATATCGTCCAATTCTTGTCTTAGAAGAAACAGAAAGAAGTCCTAGCGACAGCAAATATTCATTTCGGAATTTTCCATGCGTACTATTTATGTCTTTACAATCATTTTCGTAGTACCTTGAACATCATAAGTTCGAAAAACAATATCAAAGTCAAAATCTACCACCTTTTATTTCTTCTGTTTTGGAAATGTGTTATTTCAAGTGCAAACACAGCAGTTTTCATCGAAAACTGGCGTGAAAAAGAAACTAATATTCTCCAATGCATTTTACAACTTGTTCAAGTACCACTGAAAGCACCGAAACAGAATTATGTGGTCCATAAACACTACACTTTATACGAATTATCACTTTTGTTGTATTTGAGGCGTAAAAAGTATATAGTTTTTCTTTCTTATTCCATGTCAAGTTCTCAATAATATAATTATTCTCAATTTTCTTGCCAGTTTATTCCTTGATCAAGAGGTATGTAAACATGATAAGGTGACACGTTCCCACAGACATTAGGGAGACTACTCCTTTATTTGTCAGGATACTTGCGTTTAGGCTTCGATAACAGAACGAAAATTGCCTTATTTTGGCTTATTTACTACAGTACTGTATATTGCCAGATGTCCGTAAAAACAGTGTTTAGTAAAATGTGTCGTGTTTTATCATAACAACATAAAGCAGATATTGAAAAGAACATCGTGAATGCTGAACAATTACAATGGTAAATGTAAATGTTACGTTTATACTGATATTTTGTCGAGAAGTGCGTCGAAAATAGATTTCCTCCTATTTAGAGGGATTTATTTTCAATACAATTGGCATTTATCATGAAATCTTATTTCTTGAATTGTTAATAGCAAAACGTATAAGAGAGTAACAAGCTAGCCCTTTGAGTCATTTATCTCCAAATACCGTTTAAAATTATAGTCATACACGTGACCGTGAAGGTGCAAGCCTAATAGTGTTACCTCATCGCAAGAAGAGAGACAATTTACATATTTTCATTTGCGCTCCGCAGTAAATTGTCTCCCTTCCGGATATGAGATACCACATTTCTACTACGAACACAAACGCACTTTTACCTCATTATTTTATCCTGATGTTTATCAGTTATAAAATAATTTGGGGAATTAAAATAACATTTAAAAGGTAGTATAACAGTATGAGTTAATTATCTTATTTATTTTTTTAAGTTTTTTAAAGTAACTACATATCCGATATGATACCGAGCTTGTATAAACTTGTATAAAAAGGAAACTTGTATAAGCTGGTATGAAAAAGAAACTTTAACAAAATCTCACCGATTCTCCATTTCGCCCGAGAGCTTGAAATGTCTTTACAGGAATCTGCACTCGTAAATCCATCTGCAAAATTTCGTGACGCAAATAACATATATGCTACTATTACTTTAATTTATCCATATGTGATATAATTCCATCCGAGTTAAACATGCATATTTTAAACAAACACAAGTTTGTTTCAAATTCAGTTCACCAATTTAGACGTATTTAAGGGTAAAACGCTATTCAGTTAATTCCACAACATATAGAAAACATCATAGGAAAATTTGTTTTGTTCAGTTTCTTCAAATGTAAAATTACACAAACATGATTATTTAAATCAAATAAATCGAGGTCAGAATCTTTTTTCCCCAGTTAAACCAGTCTTCAAACGCAACATAAAAATAAAAAAGCTTTCCGTTTGTTTTTTTCTTTCCAAATGATTTAAAGAAGACATTGCAAGGAACGTTCTGTGCCATACATATACCAGTATATTGCCTTGTAAAATACTACATCATGAAAAGCACCATTTCCATTCAAATATACATCTACACAATGATCAAAAGCTTAAACAAAGGGTGCTGAAACTGATTTGATTTTATTATAACGATCAAATTAGTCTCACAAAATGTCAAAGATAATGTGTATATGATAATGTAAAAACTGTTAACCATTAATGAAACCAACAGCAACGTATTTGTTGCAAACATTGCTCTCATATGATGTGCGTTTGGGGTGATTGAGTGTAGCTGACGTCATAGAATTAAACAACATTGCTAGAATATCTTCATTATCTATAACATATAACATTACCAGAATCAGCGATGCACAAAACAAGGATTAGTACATTGAACATATTTCAAACGTTTCTATAACATAAGTGCATGCACAGGTTGTAGAACAAAATAACACGGAAGTGTTTTCGTCGAAACCCGGAAAAAACAATGAACAAGTTCCTTTAGAAATACAAATGGAACAAAATGAGAAGCAGACAGCCTACAACATGAATAAGTCCAATACCTATCTTTTCCACAACAAGAAACATTTTTGAGACGCCTTTCAGGTATACGTAACCCCTTTTATTCTCCCCGTCACTGGTCACATCAATAAACTTGCCATTGAAAGAGAGTCCCCCTCAGTTGTCATCGTTTCGTTAATCATTGCTTCAATTGTGAATTAATGACCTATTCTTGACACATTGAAACGTATTGCTTGAATGGCGAAGATAGAACTGACAAAAACAGTGTCAACAGCCACGCGTATTTTGTGAATGCATCTTTATGTGGGGTAACGTTCAATGTTGTGTAAGTTTTCTCACAACAGCTGTCGCTAATGATATCATAACAAACCACCTACATGAATTAATTTTTCGATACATTATTCGTGTGTTTTTTATAATTAGTAAGTGCGGAAAATGTGTTGCCATCCATTTATTGCTTCTACTATGATTATTAGCAGAGGAAAAAAACTGCAATACTTGCATTGGCTGTGTGTATTTTGCTTTCATTTGATTTTTTTCTTCAGTATTGTTTTCTAACTGAATGAATTAGAAATTTGTTTTTGAGGGTTATTATGTAACATACATAATAACACTCAAAAATAAATTACCAACATTTGCATCGGCACCTGACAAATTTCACATTCTGCAATAGCGCAAACATTCAATGAAACTCGCGATTTGTGCAATTGTGAAAGTGGTTTTATATTGGAAAGATATTTATATCTATACACAGAAGAAAGTTTACGACAAACAAGCATAGAATAAGTAAATGTAATGTCGGTTTGTATCTCATGAAAAGAAAATGTGATCGCAACATTTTTGTTATGGCCATTTGTTTGTTATGGCGCCAGTAGAAAGAACGGTTAGCTACTGAAATGCAGATTTCGCAATAATGTTTAAAGGAAATGTGACTTTATGTCCGATCTGTTTACATTCATAACTGAATTAATGCAGTATCTGCTAATGATAAGCGTAGGATTCTTTCAAAGTTCTCTTATGAACGGGTAATTTAAAGTCTTTTATATATAATTTTATCATATTTACATGTAAAAATACAAAACAAATGATGACGCTTATAACCATAAAAAAGTTGCACAATATCTAACCCATAAAGGTCCACAACAATAAATAACGACATAAACGTACTATTGTATTACTTTAAATATTCAGTCTGTATCGAAGTTTTGAAAATATTGTAGATTGTAGACATTAATTCCGTGTTTTATATATGTTGTAATAAAGGGCCATAACCTTTTAAGATATGAAAATGCCATAAAAGTCATACAAATATGTTGCTCAAAAATCGGTATTAAATGAGTTCTATATTCAGCAAGTGTATCCCCTATTTCTTTTGTTTGTTTAATTAATAGCTCGTCATTCTTGCTCTTACATAACCTTTGTACGAACTCGATCGTACATGTTTATATAAAGCAGTGAAATCTGAAAAAAAAAGGATTTAAGTTTTTGTAAACTAATTCTGTTATAATCTCAAAATAAAGTCAAAAAATTATTTACACTGTACAAATGTTAACACGTTTTGCTGAAACTATATTACTCAGTTACGGAGTAGTGTTTGTATGCAACATGCCATCTTGCGGAAATGTGATGTATTTATTTTGTTTAGATAAACCTTGTCTGCTCTGACATTGAGTAGATTCTCAAATGACCGACGGTTTGGTATCCTAGATGCATTGTAGTTAATTATTATTAATGGCGTTTAACAGTTTAAAATGAAAAAAGAATAAAAAAGAAAGAATATAAATTATTGATATCTAGATTAAATGAATGAGGACAGGTAATAATGTCTTCTACGTTAGTATTCTTAAACAAACGAATTTCAGAAAAAAATCCTTAAAGGCGCTAAAATTGGATTACAACTAATTACAAAACTTGTGATTTGAAGGTAGGTATCCTCATGCATTAGTGGTTTGCCAACCTTTCAGACAAACTTCAGACATGAAATTATGTATTGAATGCGCTGGGTGTACGAAAATGGAAGAAGGTTGCCCGTATCATAAATCTTTGGATTTTTAATTAAACTGACCAAGTTCAAAGTAATAAATGACAGAGTGCGACCATCATACGCATATTACGGAAGCCCAATAGTGCCACTTTGTTTTTTTTAAATGGATTTTTTCAACATAATTGTTTTGAAAATTCAAGATACTAAGTTGAATATTCAAGATACTAAGTTGAATATTCAAGATACTAAGTTGAAAATTCAACTTACTAAGTTGAATATTCAAGATACTAAGTTGAATATTCAACTTACTAAGTTGAATATTCAACTTACTAAGTTGAATATTCAAGATACTAAGTTGAAAATTCAACTAACTAAGTTGAAAATTCAAGATACTAAGTTGAATATTCAAGATACTAAGTTGAAAATTCAACTTACTAAGTTGAAAATTCAAGATACTAAGTTGAATATTCAAGATACTAAGTTGAAAATTCAACTTACTAAGTTGAAAATTCAAGATACTAAGTTGAATATTCAAGATACTAAGTTGAAAATTTAACTTACTAAGTTGAAAATTCAAGATACTAAGTTGAAAATCAACTTACTAAGTTGAAAATTCGACTTACTAAGTTGAATATTCAAGTGTTCAGATACAAGTGAATATCAACACTAAGTGAATATTCAAAATACTAAGTTGAAAATTCAACTTACTAAGTTGAATATTCAAGATACTTAGTTGCATATTCAAGATACTAAGTTGAAAATTCAACTTACTAAGTTGAATATTCAAGATAGTAAGTTAAATATTCAAGATACTAAGTTGAAAATTCAACTTACTAAGTTGAAAATTCAAGATACTTAGTACTAAAATCAGTAACTTGAATTTTCAACTTAGTAAGTTGAATATTCAACTTACTAAGTTGAATATTCAACTTACTAAGTTGAATATTCAAAATACTAAGTTGAAAATTCAACTTACTAACTTGAATATTCAAGATACGTTGAATATTCAAGATACTAAGTTGAAAATTCAACTACTAAGTTGAAAATTCAAGATACTTAGTACTCTTGAATTTTCAACTTAGTAAGTTGAATTTTCAACTTAGTATCTTGAATATTCAACTTAGTAAGTTGAATTTTCAACTTAGTATCTTGAATATTCAACTTAGTATCTTGAATATTCAACTTAGTATGTTGAATATTCAACTTAATAAGTTGAATATTCAACTTAGTAAGTTGAATATTCAACTTATATCTGAATTTCATTCTTAATTGAATTTTACAAAATCAGTATCTTGAATTTTCAGCTTAGTATCTTGAATTTTCAATTTAGTATCTTGAATTTTCAACTTAGTAAGTTGAATTTTCAACTTAGTATCTTGAATATTCAACTTAATATCTTGAATATTCAACTTAGTATCTTGAATATTCAACTTAATAAGTTGAATTTTCAACTTAGTATCTTGAATATTCAACTTAGTTTCTTGAATATAGTACTAAAATCAGTAACTTGAATTTTCAACTTAGTAAGTTGAATTTTCAACTTAGTATCTTGAATATTCAACTTAGTAAGTTGAATTTTCAACTTAGTATCTTGAATATTCAACTTAGTATCTTGAATATTCAAGTTAGTAAGTTGAATTTTCAACTTAGTAAGTTGAATATTCAACTTAGTAAGTTCAATATTCAACTTAGTATCTTGAATATTCAACTTTCTTAGTTGAATTTTCAACTAAGTATCTTGAATTTTTAACTTAGTATCTTGAATATTCAATTTAGTATGTTGAATTTTCAACTTAGTAAGTTGAATTTTCAGCTTTGTATGTTGAATATTCAACTTAGTATCTTGAATATTCAACTTAATAAGTTGAATTTTCAACTTAGTATCTTGAATATTCAACTTAGTTCCTTGAATATTCAACTTAGTAAGTTGAATTTTCAACTTAGTATCTTGAATATTCAACTTAGTAAGTTGAATTTTCAACTTAGTATCTTGAATTTTCAACTTAGTATCTTGAATATTCAACTTAGTATCTTGAATATTCAACTTAGTATCTTGAATATTCAACTTAATAAGTTGAATTTTCAACTTAGTATCTTGAATATTCAACTTAGTTTCTTGAATATTCAACTTAGTAAGTTGAATTTTCAACTTAGTATCTTGAATATTCAACTTAGTAAGTTGAATTTTCAACTTAGTATCTTGAATATTCAACTTACTATCTTGAATTTTCAACTTAGTTATGTTGAAAAAATCAATTAAAAAAACAAACAAAGTGGCACTATTGGGCTTCCGTAGCATATTCTTGCGCGGCTTAGATGAAAATTTTGTTTACATGTTATATGTATGGTAACTTTGACTATGACTTTTGCATGACAAATTAACTAAAGAATGAAATTTCACATACTTCATGCATTTTATATTTCATGTGGAATTTTTTTTTTTTTTTTTTGAGTTTATTTTGTGGTTGCGGTAATGAAACTGCATAGCCTTACCACACTTGCTATTATTTTCATGACTGTTAAAGTCATGTTGTTATTATTATTGAGAAATAAAATAAGCAAGGTATTCTTAAGTGCGTTGCATTGAATTATATGTAGAATTTTTCAAGTTTTGATAAAATTACAATATCAAATGACTTCAATTTCATTATGTTACCAGAAACAACTATTTTACCTCGTTCCTTACAAAATATTGAAACTGATCCAATTACGTGATAAGTCCATGGAAAGGAAGTTGTCATCACGTTTATAAAAATAATATCCAAATCAATTTTTTTTATCATAATAGGTAAAATACGACGAATTATGATCCAAACCATATTTCTTGTGTTATGTTGCATCAGCAAAACACTCGCACTTTTATACAAACAGCAATTGCCTTCCAGCAGGAAATACATAAATTGAACCTTGTTTTCTGGCCAGATAACAATTCAACGACCCAGATACACACTGGATTCTTTTTATTTGGGGGGGGGGAGGCATGTTTAATTGTGCATGTTTGTGTGCTTAATGAGATGCAAAACAAACTTTTTCAGTTGAACATAGATTAAGTGTCTTACAAATAAACTTGCACTCCAAATGATACATTTACTCAAGAGGAAACATGTTGTAACAGAAAAAAAACTTGTAGGTCGGTGTTACTACTGTGCTTACAAAATGCCATTGGCAGCTGAATTTTAAAGTGTCGTTGCTAACGTTTACTGTAGGATAATCATACACTTTTACTATGATCATACTATACAATAGTCAGTTCCGACAAAAGGGAAATAATTTAGATATTCTGGCGATATTAAGATGTTCATTAAAGTAAGATTGGTAATCCGGAATGAAAAAAGTTGTTACTACAAAGTTATTTCAAAATTTGCAAATGTACATAGGGTCATTTTTCCGTTTATCAAGTGAAGATTCTTTAATTTGAATACTTTACCTTCCAGAATCATGTCTAAATGCAAAAAACATGTTGAAAGAATATACCCTAGATACAAAAATTTAATGATTTTTTTATTACAATAATACTTTTATCTATTTGTTGAATAATTGCACCTGCAATCGTATTACTTTATGTGTAAACAAACCGCCGTATAGTATAAAGTATACAGAAACATCAGTTTCAAGGGCACACTCTAATGTTCAATGAAAATTACAGTAGTAAGAAGCAAACAGTTGCGTACATTACTTAGTGAATGTTATTCTCGCAAGTACAACTGCCATTTTCTCAGGCATTTGTTAACTTCATAAAACCTGCCTCGTATAATCTAAGTCAGTACTGAAGCAAAGGTAAATCAATTAGTTTACAACAGAAAACATGTTTTTTAAACTGTAAAACAATAACATCTGAAAACGCTACATCTAGCTCATGGCAGTTCGATTTAGTGTTTTACGCATTTTTAATTCATTCGGATTTATTTATGTTTGGTTTCGAGATTGATCCTTACAATTTATTTCTATTACCGTCATGTATATCGTAGTTTTTTAAACGATCGATAAACTTTTTCGGCAGGCTTGATTTAATATTTCTATTTCATGCATATTGTTTAGAAGAAGTCGTTACTTTCTGTGTACCTAATATCTCTTATGAATGTTTTTATTTCAGAATGAAGAAATGATGTAAAGAAAAGCGATATGTTTTCTGTATGTAATACTACCGTGAAATGTATTTCAGTTAGAAGGAAACAACCCAGACACGAAGTGATAATGTTATAGTGACTTTGACACTTATTTTCACGACATACTTTTTCTCTGCAGCACAATTTCTAATCACGTTAATCATTTAATTTATATTTAATTATCGGCATCTACAAGCATACACTCAAAATACATTGAATAATAGACTGATAGGCTGATTTCAGTTAATAGTAATTATCATGTCTAGGTGAACGTTATTTTGTATTCATGCAGAAAATTCATTAATTTAACATTTTCTCAGTGACATCAAAAGAAGCGAAGGCAGGGGTAGTTACATTAAACCATTACTGTTCGACGACCCTGGGAAACACAGAATTCCTTCTAATAATATTAATGAGGCACTTAATAAGAAAAACACAAGAACATTCTTCATTGCATTTAAAAGAAATAAGTCATCCCGCAAAAACAAGCATCACTCAACGGAAATAGCATGTTTTCGAAGAAATAGATTGTTAGTAAATAAATATTTTGGTAGGTGTTAAGCTTCATATTTTTTCAAGACAAATGATAAAATTGACAACTCGAAGACAAACGTTGGCAGATACAACAGTTACAGTGTCAGAACAAGTTGCTATGATACGGTAATTTTAGTGAACCGAAGGGCGTAAGCTCTTGAGTTTGTGTTGTCTATAAATGTTATGCTGAAGATGTTGAAATAGTGTTTAAGAAATGAATAACACTATCTTAAATTAACCATTTTGTCTAATGGCATTGCTACAAAATGTTCCTTACGACTGATAGCACCTTAAAATTGTGTTCGTATTGGTCAATGATTATTTCCAAACAGTTTAACGTTAAACCAGAAAGTTTAGTAGTTCAGTGTCATATCCTTTGTCCTAAATATTTTCAATGTTTTTCAGTTTTATAATTGTCAAGTTCATTTCACATAAATCTTTTCTGGGAACGAATCTCATTGTCCTGCCACTTTTATCGTCGCAGTTATTGTTAATGCGTATTTTTAGAAATAATATCATTTTATTGCTATGCATGAATACCCTGATTTTAATAGTTTCAGGGACATGATCAACTGTAAAGTCATTGTTTCAGAGGCCAGCAACTGCTTCTGTCACTTAGTGCGTTAGTTATTCCGGAAAATAAAACAGTAATTTTCTCAAGCAAAACATAAAGAAAAGTTAATAAGTTAACTTCTGAAACCATTTTTTGAATAAATGTCAATGAAAAGATGAACAACTGAGTACAATACAAACATGTTAAAACAAAACAAAAGTTAATTAATTTTCTGAAACCATTTTTTGAATAAATGTCAATAAAAAGATGAATACTGAGTACAAAACAAACATGTTAAAACAACATTTGGCTCCATGGAAACCGCTGTGTCATTACTCTAACCTTACCGTAACATTTCATATTTCTGCTACTACTTTGGTTTATTAAGATAGTAATTGCTCTTGACTAGAACAGGAAGAAAATTATAATTAAACTGTATAGATTGAAATAAAGGAAACAATTATAAACAAAGCATGAGCACCACCAAAGCAGGAGCACACTAAAAATCAATTTACCTGAATGGGACATAACCAGTTCATTAATTAATGCATTAATATTTTATGATAGTTTTAGGCAAATGTTAGATTTTTCAAGTATGGCAACCGAAACAGAAACTTCTAAAATATTGGGTCACAAAACTAACATTTGTTTCAACGAAAAAATATGAGTCGAGAAGATGACAGAGACACAATCTTATATTAATGGAATGTGACTTAACTCAACATTTATATAATTTAGGGCATTTACATTATTCAGTGCAAATATAAGCAAAAGGTCCAACATGACCCTATATAGCCTACAGGCAACACAAGATCATGCCTGCAAAAAATACCTATCCGGAGTAGATCTGATATCGAGTGTAATATGTTGAAAAGCAAACTTTTTCCAATTGCTATTTTCATTAACTATATCCTTTCAATGATTCATATTCAAATTTTAAAAGAGATTTATTGTTTAATTAAAAAAATATATGGAATTTTATACCCCTAGCTTCATCTTGTAAATAACTAACTAAATGATATACCGGAAAGAATAATTTGTCAATATTCAGTAACCATTATATAACAATTTAACCTTATTTTTCGTGATAAAGTATTCAGTATACACTGTAGAAATACAGTAACAACACATTCACTTATGAACCTACCCAAATGATAGTGATATGATGTTTACAAGTTAAAAAAATGATTAAAAAAGGTAAAGGGGTTTTAACTAAAACAAAATGCAAATTTTATTAATGGGGCATCCATTCCACTCTGATAAATTTTGTCTTTATACTATTCTTAATATAATGGTAAAAATGATGAACTTTTATCGTCTAGATTTTCATATAACCTGATATAAAATCAGCCATTATCCTTATTAGTTTCACATGAAAGAAGATTTTTTGCCGTAAAACATTTAAAAATGGTTTTAAAAAAACTGAAAAGGATAAGTAAAACAGAAGAAAAAAGGTAAAAAAAATGGGTTCAGATGGGATTTGAACCCCACTCGTAACAGTACAACACAAACGCCTTAACCAATTACACTATGAAGACCGTCTACAATTACATGCGAAAAATAACATAATAATGAGATACAAATTTATATAAAGAACGACAACACTTGCGATTCTAGAAAAATAAACTGTGTCTAAAATTTTCATCTCAGAAGTACCTCAATGTTTTCAACGAAGAGAGACGCATATATTCGATCTAGTGCTATCTTTTACTCACTCCGTATTAAATATAGCGGGCCGCTTCTGTGGCCCGCAATAAGGTCGGCAAGTGTATATTGTCTATGCAAATACGTTCTTAAAATAGACTGTAACAAAATTGTTTATGATTGTTTAGTACTGTCATTTTCACTGTGAAATTAGGTTAATTTGGTAATTGTTTTGGTATTTATCAATGATCTTTGTTGTTTCTTGCTTTCCTTTGATCATCCATGGGAGCACTGAGACAGCACGACAATTTCTCGGATTTTTGCCTTAAATGTGTTATCAATAATAGCCTTTCGTCACATGTTTTTAATATACAAGACATCAATATCCCCAATTAAATTTGCATACGGCATTGCGGTAAAGGTTGGTGAACTTTGACAGCATAACGTTTCTCAAACGCAATACTGTAAACAAAAGTTAAGAAACTTGAATCAATCACGAACAATACTCCTAATATCGCGTAAGTGTTCAATAAAAGCAACCGGTATTATCTTTGTCTGCTTGGCAAACTTGACTGTGTTCTAAAACAGTAGAAAAACGTTTGAAGACATCCGTTCCCTTGCTTGTATGCTTTGGGTTAAGTCATAAGCTTTATACAATGTAACAAATTAAACGTCTTCTTTTTTATTTCGGTCAAAAAATAATTTTCCTTTTTATACAAAGTGCCTTAAAACCCGGATCATCACGCTTTTTGGCTGGCAATATAAATGCTGCAATAAACAAAATAATTAAGCTTCGTCGGACTGTAGCCAACAATCCTGCTTTATTGGTTGACACCAGGTCAACATTCAAAGAAATGGGCTCTATCAAAAGAACACTCCATTGGGAAACAAACATAGTTGCCATGATTGAGTCTTTTGTTACTCTGTTAAAAAAAGAAGCACTAAATGATACTGCGAATTGATGGGTATTTCATCTAATGAAAACGGAATGAAATGCAGTTATATTAGGCCGATAGCGTTTCATTCGACATGCCTATAGATAGATTATGTTGTCATCCACAGCGAGCGGAAATGATCGCCACACTCCGGTAAGATAAAATCAAAGTATTGTTTGTACTGAACTGACTTTTGCTTCATATGAAAATGTGTCTTTCATAAATTTTAATGCTTTTGAACTTCCTTTTACTTCTTCTTATATCTCTCTTATATACGAGAATCTAGGCAGGCAGCCATGCTATAAAACAGAATAGCAACCGTTCATATTATGCTAGGTCTTCCTTTATACACACATTATATCAAAAAATGCTCCAAATAAAGCATAACTATGTGATAATTGAGAATATTACGTAAGCTTTCTGAAAACCATATGTCGGTAGAGCATCTTTATTCCAAAGTTTGTCAAAATTATGCAAAAGACAACTTAGATAGCCTGGTTTCTCACTGTTCGGTGCATCTATTCTAATTTACTGACAGAGGCGAAACAAGGAGCAACCTCTTATATATGGGCCTTCTGTCCTTTCATAAACTGTAAACTGGTTTTGGTGTTTAGATGCTTGACCATAATCCTATTTTTACCAATTTTAATATGTAGTTAGTTACAATCTGTCATTGTTTTTCTTTAATACCAACATTGGTTTAAACATATCTTTTATTAACATTTCAATGCTTTGGTAACCAGTGAAACAGAAACCGTCATGTTTTATTCCGTAAGTAAGAGAAAATGGTTTGATGGTCATGCATACCCGAAAACCAATTACTTAATTCTGAAATAACTATTGTGATTATTACTATTCAATTTTGTTTTAAATGATTGCTGCATCGGACATTTTCCAAGTCAATCGTGTACAGAAAGTGTGAGCATGAACATCTTGAAAGCTAAACGTAATACTTTACAATGAACGATCAACATTTAGTGGGAGAAAATATCATTTTAACCAACCGCTTTAACTAAGTCTTTATCAATTGTGTTTCTACAGCAATATGCATGCTTTAGAAATATACAAACAAAATATATCAAATTTTATTTTATACTGCAAAAAAGAAACCACTAAGAATAGTTTATTGAAGGACATGCAAGTGAAATTTAGTCGACTAGAATTCAGGAGAACAACTAACTTAGGTACACCGGACCTTAAATCTGTTTAGCAATGGAATGAATTTGGAAACTGAAGAACAAATCCGGCTGGCCACTTCTGTAGAGGGATTTGCAATAAACACGACTATTTGAAGATTTGCTCAAATGATAAGAATAAATCACTTTTTATATAAATATTTTATCTTGTACATCTGGAAGGTGATAAGTAGATTATTTTCAGGAGTGTGGGTAATAAAATACTGCAGGTGTGTGGCATGTCGGATCGCCGCTCACCTTGGGACTTGGGAGATCACTATATCTATGATGTATTAGTTAACTGACATGTACAGACAGGGAAGTACCACATACTTCGGGGTTAAACTAATAAAAGTGTCACCCAGTCTTCAGAATTTGAATTTCGTAAACAAAATAATCCATATAGTCAGTCATATAAAAAGTAACGTCATTGACCTTGTAGTCATATATAAAGTAAGTTCATGGACGTTGCAGTCATATAAAAAGCACGGTCATGACCCTATTGGTCCAAGGTAATGTTTAGCATTATCGAGTAAAAAAAAAAAGATGAATTCCAGAATAGTTCATGACACAGTGGATTTTAAAGGTAAGTATATCACTTATATCATATAAAAATTAAAAACCGCTTATATCATACAAAAGTTTAAAAAACCGCTTCTATTATATAAATAAGCGTAGAAATACGCATTTAATGAAATCTGATAAACAGTTAGGCGTTCCTGTCACTCACCAATCACAATATATAAGAACATAATATATTGAAAAACTATATGTAAAACATTATTCTAAGTATTATTACCTGAAACCTGTGACATTTTATCTGGAATCCAGAATAAATATTTACGATAAGTCATTTCACAGAACTTAATTATCCACTTAGTGTCATTAAACTGGTGTGTTCTGAATCATACATTGCATACACATTCATTGGATACCTTTCTTTGACTGCTAGTCTAAACTATTTAACGTCTTCCGTGAAACAATTGCTGCCAGTTGGATGCTTGAACCTTTTATTATGTTGACTACGGTGCTCTGTTAGGGCCATCTTATTCTCTCTAATAAATAAATAAATGTATTTTGCGAGAACGCAACGTTACGATGGGAAAACCTAATGTTACAGTTAACGACACGCAATGATACAACATAATGGTGATACGCGATGCTTTTTCCTCGTAACTTCGTGCATCGGTATCGCAACTTCACACAATGTCATTTGTAGAGAGAAAACGATGGCCCTGATATACATGATATGAGGTCATAGTTGACATTTTAACTGCACTTGATGTCAGGCATCCTAAGAATGCATCATTGTAATTGTTCAAAAGTAACGGAATCATTTTATCATCGACGGGCATCTAATTAATCTTCTGATAGTGTGAATCATATCAGATTGATTGGATTTATCCGATAAGATGCAAGTCCTTGCTATAGTGCAATAACAGTGTATGCAACGTTGCTGACACGTTTCCCTTAGCAGTTACCGCTGCATTCCAGGAAACTAAATATGAACACGACTTCGTAAAGTTTGTTAAACTATATTTCTTCCGACATGTAGGAGAGCATGGTCATGTTTTACTAACATTGCGTAAGTTTACGTCAGTTAACGAACGCCTTACTCATAGGCGTAAGCCACTTGAAATACTTTAATCCATTCGTGCCTAGTGTCTATTTTATGTATACCTGTAAACGAAAACACAACGTCGTCTGATGAGCAGAATGTTAGAATTACTTCCTGCAAAACACCCCTAATGAATGAAATTGACGTGCCAAAATTGGAAGTCAGAAGGTCGCATTGTGAAAATCTAGGTATAAATGGGATAATATTTGTGAGCAAACGTTGGGATAAAGTTAGTAGCTAATCAACAGGGAGTGGTGAGAAGTAGCTCAGTTTGAGTTTAGCTTCTTTGCAGCGAAGGTCGCTGAAGGTTATTGACTATTTTCATTTTTGAGATAAAGACTGTTGAGGGTATTCATTTTCTTTGTTTAATTGTAAAGAATTTTGAGGTTGAATTTTACACACGTTATACATTTCCACCTACACTAGAAATCATGTTCATACTAAATTTCATTGTTATTCACGTTATTTAAATAATAAGAATACACAATGTACATGTAATTGTATCTGGTAGCCTCTATGTAGGATTAAATTCGATACCTTACGATTGATATTATAAATCTGTCCGTTCACAGCTTCCGGTGAAAAAAAAAGATTTCTCTAAAATGATAAACTAAAGCATAAACTGTAAAAGTTATGGCTAGAATCAACTTCTCGCAGCAGTATGAATAGCCTGGTCACCAGGCCCTGAAATATCCCTTTTAATAATCAATATTTCACTAGCGCCGATTTCACTAAACTGCCCCAGTGTACAAGGCAAAAATCATATAAAATAGACTGGAAATAGTGCATGAAATATAGTATATTGAAAAAACATAGATTTTATCAGACTAGTAACTAGTCTACAGTATGTCAGTACTGTGTTTTAGTAAAGAAATAATCTGTAGTGGTAAGATTGCCACCAGACAAAAGTCTCTGACGATGCCATAATTAAATATCAAACAACAATAGTCTTCTCATACTGTGTTTAAATTATGGCAGAAGGAAGGCATATGGATGTGAATGGCAATCATTCATTATACTATCGTTCAACAGTCTTTATATAAAAAGAAAAATACTTTTTCTTAATCCCTTGCCATTTTTGCACCATAATTCCAGAACCGCATTTTGATATGTTTGGCCTTGTTTTAAACGTACAAATAGTAATATGAATTATGTTTTCGTAACAAACAACGTTTCATCGTTTAATAATCTTCACAAAATTTGTCTTGGAGATCAAACCATAATGTCTAATTTAAACAATCTTTCACATAGAAATATGACAAGAATATATTCAATGTATTTGCTACGCCTTAACACTAGGAAATTACATATGCGGACACCTTTCTAATAATGCTATTGATCTACTTCTAGAATGTCTAGCAATAACCACTTATGTTCTAATAATAATTATAATAGTTACTGGTTTTTGCTAATTGTCTCGTTCGTTTTTATTCAGTTACTAAAATGCAAGGAAACGGTATTGCAAAAAATATAAACAATAAATACTGACGCGTCTTAGTCTAATGGCCTGATAAAAAACTAAGTATCTCAATAGTGTTGTGATAACATTATATAAATAACATTGCAGTGGATATGTGTCAATGACCTAAAATCAAAGACCTTTTATCCTATGTGCGCAAAATTCGAAAACAGCGATTGTTATAAAGTAGTGGTTAACCGACAACTAATTCTAAAGAGAGCAGGTTCGATACCTCGATAGAGTCACTACCACATCTCTCGAAAGAGCAGCAGGCAACGGAACCGAGAGTGATTCAATTTAGCTAAGTATTTTAATCAGCAGGACGATAGACAGATATCTATTTATGTGAAGGAAAAAGACGATAATTGGTAACTAAGTCACAGTATATTTGCCTATCAAATCGACACTATACTTACAATTACTATTGTTCCTTGGCAGGAAGAATCTGACGGTTATTAATGTATATTCAGAGAAACAATAATTTTCCTTTTGTTAATTGTAGTAATTTCACGGGTTTATGCTAAACAATTCACGGTCATATAGAATGAAAAACGTTAAAAAGAGAAAATAAGATACTAGAAACATTTTAATTATGGGCTTTAAAAGAATTTATAGATAAGAAACGACATTTATAACACTACAGTAATGTATATTGCATTTTGTATATCAAAGTTTAAATTAACTATCGAGAGAGAAAAATGAAGGTGACATTTTTAATTAATCTAAAATTTACTTACTTAGTAATGTTATTACTGTAAATACTTCCACCCACGCTCACTTATTAAAATCCGTGATAAATTCCAACAACTTAACGCATTTTCACATTTATACGATATCACTGCCCGATATTGAGCGTAATATGCATTTACAAAAATATCTCCACTGAAACCAACATATTGTTTTGAATCAGCAATCTCACTTTGTACAGATTAATAAGGAAGCGTATTTTCAACTCAGCAAGATATGGATAATTATAGCTCTGGTCCGCAAAGTGGAATCACTGTCCCGATATAACTCACAGCAAAGTGAATTAATTCCAATTTATTTAATTGCTGCGTCCGATTTTGATAGATTAAATGCTCGCAATCAAAGCCCCCTTGATTATTTCCATTCTTCTAAACTGAAGTGTCAAAGTACAATATAGACTGTTACATGTCAGCGTTCATTTTTCAATCCGCGCCATATTACTTCTCTCGTAACATCTGATTGGCTATCTTAACCTGAATTTTCGAATCTATTGGTTCACAAATGGAACGGGCTAAAACTATGCATTGACTTAATTGTCGGCTTGAGCATGGCAATTGATGTAATGAAGAAAAGACGGTGAATAATGAGATTTTAAACGGATTAATCATCAAAACAAGATTTTAGGCAAGTGCCAGACTTCCAGATGTTTTTATTTTCTATCGGTTTACATTGCAGATAATGTATGTTTGCGTTCTTGTAATACATTTTGATCACCTGTTGCTTGCTGCAACGTGCGAACTCATTGCAAACAGATGCGCAAACACGCACGTGTAAAATAAAACAATTGATACAAGAATATATTGTTGTTTGATAGCATTTACAGATTCTTCTACGGATTTTTTCTATTTGATATAAGAACGTGTATTTTCATAAATGTCTTTTGTCAAATAAAGAAGAACGAAAGCTCGTAACTCTAAATCATGGAACTTTGTTAAACAGAAAATTAAAGTATTAAGATACCGTTGAAACATTATTCGTGATTTTTATTAATTGAAAAAAAAATAACGAACGAATTTGTGTTTCAAAATCCGACAATTGTAATGGTACAGATGTGCATGTGATCACCACAATTACTTATTCGAGAAAATTATATGTTTATTATTCTTAATATATATTATTTTTTCATTTTTATCCATGTTTAAAAAATGCTTCACGAAAAAAATCAAGCTGTTTAGCGGAAAATCATGATATAGATCTACATATAGATTTAGGTCGGGACAAAGGCATATTTGTGCAATTTTGATTTTGTGTTTCCATGGATGTCGATATTATTTTATTATTAAACGAACCTGGCATCATTCAAAATCTGACCTGTGCAAATTCAATAAAATCTTACGGCTGCAAGTTCCTAGTTATAAAATAAAAAATTTTTTTTACAAAAAAGTCTCCTTTTCACCGAAATTCTGCGAAATTACCAACATCACCAACACATACTTGAAGTCTTCTTTTTTCATGAAAAAAGCATTTCATGAGGTGCTAATAGAATGAAATGGTAATTTTCAAACAAGTTGTGAATAGCTCACAACATTGATGGATGTCCTTAATGTAAGTTGAATGATGATGGATGATTGCGGAACGGTACCGAATATTTCATGAGTAGTTTTGTTCATTATGTAACTAAAGTATAACACGCCAGGGTGGCGGTTTTAACTCGGTCTAACGAATAACAATTATAATAAAGGTTGGTTTATTTTTCGGTTATTAAGAATATTTTCGACTTAATTAGTTTCGAAAATTAAAGCATAGTTGCTTTGTAAAGGATATATCACGGTTAATAATATAAAACATAAAAAACAAGGCAATTACAAACACCCTTGTGACACATGCTACATTTATGTACATTTTGAATCATTAGTTATTATTTAGAATATAAACATCATTTAAAAAAAAAAAAAAATTTTTTTTTTTTTTTTTATTAATTAAATATATTATTTTTTTTGGTTGTGTTTTTTTTAAATAGTGGTGGGGGGGGGGGTTTTTTTTTTTTTCTCCAAATTTGTTTGAATTAATAATAATTTCAGAAATTTAAACTATAGATTCACAATACTGTAAACTGGGTAATTTTCAGGAGACGATTTGTGAGCAGTCGAATACGTATTCGCGAATTTTAATCGCGAAAAGAAAACTACTGTTATAGTAAATATATTTTCGATGAATCTTTCGCGAGATTTTTAAATTAACGAAGTGGCAAATTCGCGAAAATAGCGAAAACTGAATCATCGCAAATATTACCCTATTCACGCTGAATAGAATGGATACACGGAATTGCGAACTTCTGATAAGAAAGGAAAACTTTAATATATCTTTCTGCATTCATCAGAGTTTTTACACTGTGCAATATTTGCCAGAGTTTTTTATTGTTCGTCATTCACTAAACACATCAGCATCTGACTGCAGACATTCAGCAGTGTTATTGAGCAAAATATTTTCTGTAAGATATATCAACTGAGTTTTTTTTTATATTATGGTTTACCTTTACAAACGGGCATCAGTCTAGAGGACAGACGACACCTGTACGTTTTCTAGGTCTAGTTCAGTGTTTCTGCACTCATACAATGCTCTTGTCGCACAGTGGGTTACCGTGTAACTTTACGGTAATGGTAATTTCTCTATGTGCGGCATTGCATTGTAAAGCACTTTTAATTATCAGAACAAGGTACTGTTGAAAACAGAATGAGGAAAGTATTGATTGAATCGTAGGTTGCTTGACAAGTATCTCTTCATTTAACAAGAGCTGTCAGTAGGACAGCGTGCTCGACTTTTTTAGTGCTTGCCAATAAAACAAAACTTTGACAGTTAATTAAGGGCACACAAGACTTTAACTAGGAATTTCTAAGTACAAATCAAGAAACATTTTCACAGAGTTATCTTCTTTTGCTTACAGATAGGTCTTACGATGGTACATAAGTACTTCAACTTTCAAAGTAATATCTCAAATGGTTAAGTTAACAAGTGGACAAGAATGAAAATTTTAACTGAGTTTCTAAGTCAAAAAGGGCCATAATTCAAAAAAATCCTTGACAGAATACCTCTCCGCCCATGTTTGGAAATCATGATGGTAAACAAGTATTCCAACTTTCAAATTAATATCTCAAACAGTTCAGTCAAAAGGGGGGGGGTGGAGGGGGGCTTGAACTAAGGGGGGGAAAACTTAACCAAGATTCTAAGTCGATAAAAGGCCTTAATTTTTAAAACAAATCCCTGACAGAGTTACCTTCTCTTGCGTACAGATGGGGGTAATGATGTGAAATAGCATTAAAAGTTTCAAAGCAAATCTCAAAGGGGTTAAGGCAATAAGTGGATTTTACCCATATTCAAGTATTTTCTAAGTCAAAAGGGGGCATAATTCTGTCAAAAACCTTGACAGAGTTATGTCCTCTTGTCTGTTGATGAAGGTCGTGATGGTAAACAAGTATGGTTAGTTTCAAAGCAATACCTCCAATGGTTTTGAAATAAAGTGAGGTGGGTGAAAACGGAAAACTTAACCAAGCTCAATACACTTTCTAAGTAAAAAAAGGGCCATAATTCTGTCAAAAACCTTGACAGAGTTATGTACTCTTGTCTGTAGATGGAGGTTATGATGGGAAACAAGTATGGGTAAGTTTCAAAGCCATACCTCTAATACTTTTGAAATAAAGAGGGGTGGTGGGTGGTACAAAACTTAACCAAGGTGTGACGCCAACGCCGACGCCGACGCAGACGCCGACGCCGGGGCGAGTAGGATAGCTCCCCTTTTCATAGAAAAGTCGAGCTAAAAACGTCCTTCATAATTCTTAGCATCTGTTTTAAAAGTATCATTAAGTTTCATTACTTGAATACTTGAAATTCAAGAAATTTGTCATCAGTGTTAGAAAATCACCATTAAAGTCAACTGAATTTCTATGAAGGTTTTTTAAATTAAAGAAGTAACTGAAATTGATAACTAATAAAAGAGAAAGTATCCTTTTCCGCTATTTCATGATTTATGCAAATGAGTTACATTTACATGTATATCAGATACAGTGAACTGGAAGTTTAAGAAATTTCCAGAAAAACAAAGGGAAGTCTTCTTCACACGCCTGAACAGGACCAAAAATAAAAGTTAAATGCAGGTGGACCACGTAGCCCTTAAACGAATAAGTGAGTTAAATTGGAACTGGGAACCATACTAAGAATGAATTTTATGAAGTTCATGCATGCCTCTTCGCAGGAGAAAAAACTGCGTATTTTCTCATCATTGAGAAAAGTTCAAACCTTATCCAACATTTTTAAACAAATTAGTTACAAACTGTTTAGGCCTGGCTTGAAAATCAGAGTCTAAAATGCCCGTAGTTAACAAAAATGTGTTACTGTCCGTTTCAAACTGGTCTGGTAGGCATATTGCACTTGCAGGTAACGACAGTAACATTGTATTACAGGATCATTATGTATAATCCTTTCAAGTCCTGCGACGTTCTCTAAACGTTTAAATCAAAACGCGAAAACTAACAACAAAGACATTCATCGCAGACAGGTGAATGCTTTAAACGTTTTCCCAA
Organism: Saxidomus purpurata; assembly: GCA_022818135.1. NCBI lineage: Eukaryota > Metazoa > Mollusca > Bivalvia > Venerida > Veneridae > Saxidomus > Saxidomus purpurata. The sequence continues at coordinate 8,271,243 of JAFMSR010000012.1, forward strand.
TCTTTAGTTTTGCGCTCGATTTATTCTGTTACTCGCATTTACGTTTCTTATTGTGTTATAAGGTTGGGATGAACTCTATGCAAACGTTAAAATGCAAACACTTACTCTACGTTTCAGTGAAATATCTGCTATGATAATACATAAAGATAGCGCGATCTATATCAATGAAAGAACAAAATAAACGCTATCTTATAGAAAAACGTTTATCGTCTAAAATAAATATACTGTACTGAAAGCGAAAACCATAAATATATATATATTTGAAGATACGTCTGAAAGATTTGATAGCAAAAATAAACCAACTTCTTTAGTGTTTGTTGCTATACTGCACGACTACATATATATTGTCGTTATTTTCTTAGATCGTTGCGTAGGCCACAGTATGATCATTTGAAATCAGGGTTTCAAATTATAACATTGCAGGGCCTTGGCAACAGATAAACAAGTGTAATAATGTTGCTGTCAGTTGATCACATTTATTTGTCTTTTAATAATATGTTTTGGTACATAGAAATCATGAACTTTTCTTTTCTGTATCCGTTCATGTTGAAGAATTAAAATATTACGAAACGAACGACGAAAATAGGAAAATATTTTTAAACGAACGTAAAATCGGAAATATCGTTAATCGAACGTAAAATAGGAAATATGATGAAATGAACGCAAAAAGAAAGTATTATGAAATGAACGTAAAATAGGAAAATATGAAAAGAACAGGAATTATCAAGAACCGAACAAGTTAATAAAACGGGTCATTACGAAACATAACAATTGTTTCGTGTGGCTTGTTTGTAAGTACTTGATCCAACTCCCAATAATTTGTTTGATTTCATTTTCAAACACATCAAAATGTTGACGGTAAATCTATAACATATCCGTGTTTGTGTTTTTTTCTTTTAACTTATATTTACTTGCAAATAAAACTACATAAATATAAGCTTTCTTCTTCACAGAAAACATTTTTATAATGTATACAAGAGCTGTACATTAACAAACTCCGACAGCACGCTCGACTATTCGAGCTTGTTGGTAAAATGGGGTTTTGTCTAAGAACAGGAGTATTGTGAATTGTCTATAAGAATTAAGGTCAAAGATATGAAACTTGTTCAAAGACCTTTGTAAATGTACATGCATTCAAAGCCTTACTCTGGATTCTGCAAGCCAACTGGAGGGAGGATGGGGGGATAATTTCAAAGAAATACATGACCTAGTATATTTGATCATGAATAATTTTGTAACTTTTCAAAATGATATGTATAGAATTAAAAAGGTGACCGCTTCATGCTGCATAATTATTCTATGACATTTCAAAAGAAAGCCATTTTGAGTATTTCCATTTTAGTCTGGAAAAACTGTGACAAAATTCTAAGTTAAAAAGGGCATAAATATGTCAAAAATCAAAAACATTGGTGAAGATGTTGACAGTAAATACGTTCGATAGTATTCTATCTTTAACAAAAATTCAAAGTTAAAAAGGGACACAAATCTATCAAAAATCAAAACAGAGTTATAGAGATTGTTTCCTCAGGTGTAGATGTTGATGGTTGACACATACTTTGAGTTTCAAGTCAATACTTTTGATAGTATTCAAGATATTTGACTTTATAAAATCTTTTACCAAAAATTCTAAGTTAAAAAGGGGCATAAATCTGTCAAAAATCAAAACAGAGTTATGGGTATTGTTTCCTCAGGTGTAGATGTTGATGGTAGACACATACTTTGAGTTTCAAGTCAATACCTTTGATATTATTCAAGATATTTGAATTTATAAAAAACTTTAACCAAAAATTCTAAGTTAAAAAGGGGCATAAATCGTCAAAAATCAAAACAGAGTTATTGGGATTATTTCCTCAGGTGTAGATGTTGATGGTAGACACATACTTTGAGTTTCAAGTCAATACCTTTGATAGTATTCAAGATATTTGAATTTATAAAAAACTTTAACCAAAAATCTAAGTTAAAAGGGGGCATAAATCTGTCAAAAATCAAAACAGAGGTATGGGGATTGTTTCCCCAGGTGAAGATGTTGATGGTAAACATATAGTTTGAGTTTCAAGTCAATACCTTTGATAGTATTCAAGATATTTGAATTTATAAAAAACTTTAACCAACGCAGACGCCGACGCCGACGCCGGGGCGAGTGCAATAGCCTCCTTATTCTTCGAATAGTCGAGCTAAAAACGGTTCGTATTGAATTATAGGGGGTAAACCTTTGAGTTTTAAAGGAACATGTCGACATAAAGATGTTGTAGTCATATTGTTTCTTTGATGAATGGCAATGAATCCACCAACGTAATAATATTTATCCGGATATGAAATTTAAGCTACAGTTATTTCTCTCTTAGCAATATATTTTCGTATAATATATGTCTGAACCATATTATATGCATCTTAAAGTCATCAATGAAACAGCATGCTAACTGCGTTATACTTAATGTAAGGATTTAATACGTTTTATGTTTTCCATTCATTACTATAGTAGACAAAAAACTTACTACTTACGTTGTTTTCATTAGTAAAAGACAATAAAATGTTTCCTTTCTATTTAATAAAGAAAGTACTCTCAAACTGGCATGCCTTCTTCTACTTTTGATATATCCGAGGATAAAAGAATACCCCTCGCTCAATGTCAAGTCAAAAGCGTATGCAGATACTTTTTGTCATTAAAAATATTTTCACTTAGCCGACAAAAACAATGTGGTCTGTGTGTTATTAATTATTCAAGAAGGTAGGTTGCATAATTGCAAGAGACTATGAAAGTGACTAGATGTTGGTATACCAGTATATTAGAATACACGCTTCTCATATATGATAAATCAACTGCTCTTTATGAGTGAGGGTAAAAAAATTACATGCTTTGATTGAATTTTAATCCAGGCAAAGCTGTAGAGACACGGCTATTTTGTGACACTGCTGTAGGCAATCCTAAAGATATAAATGGGAAATGTCAAGACGGTATAACTTGGAAAACCTATCTCATCATATAGTTATTTACCAATATATTATAACGTATTACATCACAAAATTATCTCTATTAATATGTGAATTATTACAAAAACCTTTTTGTGAGGTCGTTGAACCTCATTCCATGACAAGTGTTCTTCAGAAAGCCAAGCTTCAAAGTGTACATTTACCCAATTTTCTTCGGGGGCAATAACTGAATAATAATACCAATTACCATTATTTTTGTAGTTGTTTTAATATACTTATTACTGCGCCGCTTCAATCATCATATAAAAATGGCACTATTCCAGTGTTTACTAGTTGAGCACATCCCAAGTTTTTCTGCGGAGAGGAGGTAAAAAGTTTGAAATTGTCTCTAGTCGACGTTGACCGAAATCGTCAACAAAAACCCAACTTGTTGTTTAATTTATTGAGCTAGACAAGAATCCCCACGTAGCAGACGTTGTATAAATATGAGACCAAATTATGTACACGTATTTCATTTAGTGATATTGTGTGTCTTTGATTTCAAGTTTCTTGTCCATAATAATGGCGAAAGTATACGTTATCTATCTTATAACAAATTACAAATTTAAAGACAGCTAAATAGTTGATATTTGATTTTCGTGCTTTGTGGTAAAGTATAAAAAAAATCTGTTCGAAGAAGAGTGTATATATCTTTATTACTTATACTTTCTACTTGTATAAAACTAGGTTTATCTTAATATTCCTGGGAAATAAAGCAAGCAGTAAGTCTCTTTTCCTACGCTGAAAAGATAAGAACGTTTTGTTACATTAACTCCTGTTTACATTATTCATATATTTTTTGGATGAAAAAATTAGAATCTGAGATAAAAGTCATCAGTCTGTCAGACAAACATGTGCCGGTGACTCAATTAATTCCATTGAAGATTATGTTACATATTCCATCTTTCTCCAAGGTTGAATCCTATACCGAATACGTCATTAGTATAAGATGCGAGTGAATTACCATCAGAAGTGCATGTTTGAGTTATGTTTGAAAATAACGATTAACTAGAATGAAGAATGGTTTTATATTTAAAAACAGGAGTGACTTTCATGGTAGAAGTTTTTTCCTTTAAATATAGTAAACAATCGCAATTCAGAATAGACATCAATATTAGTTTTGAATATTTATCAAAAACCCTCTGTGAAAAAAGCCATATAATAAGAATCTAATCTTTTCAATGAGAAGTGTGAGAATCATTAGCTTAAGAACCATAACAGTTAACAGAAAACAAGATTTTAACTGTAAGCCCACACGAACAAAATACTAAATAAAATAGACAAAAAATAAAACACCTATATTACTTCAATTTAAAAAATAATTTGCGATAACACCACCACTTGTAGTATGCTGAAAATACATATTTTCAAATTCAATGTAAAATACATTTTAGCCTCGTTTATCAATTTCAAGTTTTGACATCTTTGATGAATATGCAGAAACAGTTCTTGCTACGATATAATTCACGCAAGACGTCAGCGCATAGGCTATCTAGGTGTTTAAGTCCTTCAGTTTTTATATGTGTTAAAACGGAGAGACAGGCATCTTTTAACAAATTGTCTATTTCAAATCATGAATGCTTAACTAAACCCACTTCAGTTTAAATGCTTCTATTAGCAAATGATTTATTTCAGCAATTAAAGAGTTGTCTAAAAGTGCTCATAAATGCATGAGCTGAAGTTCCATTTTCCATAGTGACAATTGCATGGGAAAGCAAACCATCTTTAAGCGTGTTTCGATTCCAAGAACAAAACTATAAGAAGCTGAAGAAAGTCCTATTTAAAAAAAATTGCTTAATCTTATGACTTTCATCAGCAATCAGTGATGTCTAGGAATTTTCTGATATTTCGCTTTTCATTGTTTCCCCTCTTCTTTTCTGCGGTTCGCAATCGATTTTGTATCAAAATCTGAAAACGTAACGACAAAACCATTCACTCTCATACATGTAAAAACTATAAGCGATTTGACAGCCGTAAGCATGTTGTGTGCTTGAGTTCGTCCGTTATTTGTGTTTTCGCTTCCTATTTTGTTTCTACTTCATCCTATTGTTGAAGAGAAAAAAGTAGCCGAGAAATATCTGCAAGAATAATACACAAATCTACAAAGAAAGCGGCGATCCTTATCAATATAATAGCAAATAAACACAGTTCGGATATAAACATGATAACAGGAGAGAGATTGGATAGATATAGATATACTTGACAAAGTTTGAAAGGGAAATCCAGTTTAGAAAATGGAAATCAAAATAAAGTAACTGATTAGTGATGTGTGTTGAAAGAATGAATGATGACCCATAGACTGACAGATTAAGGCCTACAGACTATTTCTAAATCTTCTATGCTGTTTTACATAGACTATAAACTAAAACTTCTGCTTCCTATTGTTTGGTAAACCTAAAAACTTTCTACTTATGCTCGGACGGTCCTTGAATGCAAAAAAAAATCCCATGTTATTAGCGAAGAAAGTACAAAATAACATATTCAATATTATTTTAGGTGAAATGCTTAATTTGTACATAGCTTGAAAAATGATTGAATGTAATAACATTACATTACAGAAATTTCAAATTACCCATAAAATGTTGGGAGATTGTAGAGTAAATTATGATGCAATCAGTAACATTGTAAAAGTTTAAGTAAATTTTTAAAACGTTATTGATGAAAGTTTTGGAAGTACGCTTTGAATAACTTATGAGGTCACTAATTTGCTATCAAAAGTAAAAACTATTATGTGAAAAACTCAATGAGAGTCGTTAAATGTCATTCCCATGTTTTGAAGAATTTTGAATTCCTGTTTCAAGTTGTACTTTTCATATCCTTATTAAGCGGCAGTTTACACTAATTATATATTTTAACTACCATTATTTTTAATTGTTGTTTAATATGCAGTTACTGGATTGTTTCAAACTACAAACAAAGTTGGTGACGTTCCAGTTTTGTGTATTGGAAAAATTCCGCCAGGTGTCATTTCGGGTATTATACTGTGCTCGGGTATCAATTGAATTTCTTTACGTACTAAAATACAAGAAGGATTTAAATATGGCAGGATCGATTCAAAAGTGATCTGATTTTACACCTCGACATGGCTTTTTATTCCTTCTATGAGAATTAACATTAATATATACACTGTAATTTTCGTATTACCCTGGAAACATGTTAGTTTTTAATAACGCATGAATAATCCTAAATGATAAATGTAAAACAATCAATGCGACGAACTAGTATCTCCCGTAGAATAGGTTAAGGGAGAGATACAATGTACATGTATAAGGGAAATAACCAAACCCGATTTCATTACCTATATAAGTACATTATATAAGTATAAGTCCTTCATTTTAAAAATATTGTGAAAGAGTCACCAGTCAGTTATCTGCGTCAAAAATTAAATTCCGACCACAACTTTCAGATAAATCAAAGGACTGAAGGTGCTGGAGGATCAAGTGTCTCTAAACAACACAGTCTGCACACATACATGTGTAAATATCAGGACAACATAGACTGTACACATATATGTGTGAATATCAGGACAACCCTTGCACGAGTAAAGTTATAAACTGGAGACACAACTGTCCACAAATTTTGACCTTTCACCATTTGTGTAAACTTTACTTTTGAGATAGGAACCCATGTGCTTACATTATGTAATTCAGTGACTATGTTCAACTACCCTATGAAATATTAAGCTGTGAATCGTAACTGAGAAATAATTTTTGACAAAACTGAACTGAAAATGTATGGTTTGAACAATTTTAAATGTCATTCAAAAGTAATGGGATATGCCCATCAGGTTGATTGTATTGTGCGAATTAATTCCGATTTAATGTCGCACCCAACAGCTAAGGTCATATTGCAACTTCCGGCTTTCATGGAGGAGGAAGACCCTGGGTGCCAATTACCTGTATCATAATTTGAGGGTCATTTAGAAACTCCAAGGGTCATACCCTTTATTGTAAAAAAATAAAAGGCATGACTATGTGTTAAAGAAGTCTTATTCAGTTTACTTCTGTAAAACTGCATGTGATACATCACAAAATGGTGGGTAATCAAAGGGTTGGCAAGACAACAGGTGTTTCTCTTTGGATGCTTTCCATTTTGTCACTGCATCTCAAAAGTCAAATTTGTCCACAAAGCGAATTTTTCATAAGTGCATTCAACTAAAGACATTAAACTTGGATATTATTTTGCACACTTAAACCCCTTTCAATAGTGACAGTCTGATCGAAATGACTACAAAATGATCATTAAAATCACTCAGAAAGACGTTTTTGTTTCCCGTATTAAGGTTCGTCGACCATCTCTTGTTGTGCGTCTACGATCTATGATGACGGTATCATAGGAATCAACACACACAAAAACGCAATGGTACAAAATGCGGGTCGATCCGAAATCAGACGACAACGACGACGCAATAGGGTCAAAATTAGACATATCCCATACCGGAAGCGTATTTTATCAACAATTTATCTTGCATTTCGAAGCGTTTTGAGAGGTTTTGAAATGTTGTTTTTGTAGTAATTTGTTCATACACATTTTAATTGCGTCAAAGAAGACGCTCTTTGCTATGTCTAGTGCGTCATTGACAGAATGAGTGCGTCAAAACCGCAGAAAACGCGCTCTCGCGGAACACTAAGTTTAGTGTATCCGGTGTAGCGATACGTATTTCACGGGTCTTACATTTCTCATGTCACACCGGTCTGACGATAAAAAACGCGTAGGAAAATGGTTCTATACAGAACAGATACCTCGTTGATTTAAGTTACAAATTATAAGAAAAACAACAATATAATATTATGCTATTCTGTAATGTTTTGATATTATTTAGATCTGTTACTATATAATTTTTAAAACAGAGGACAGTAATATAGAACTACTTTTCGGTCGTATTCGACAAAAATTTGTGTAAAGAGTTCGGCCGTAAGGGTCTGAAATACTCTGTTAACTTTGGATACGATTGAATAAATCCAATCGATCCAAAAAGGTAAAAGAGTTTAAACTGTCTATAAAATATGTATGGAAAAAATCAAAGGACCATAACGCTATGGCATCAAGGCAAAACTTGCAGCATTTCCGTTTCTACCTAGTTTTATTCAAATGTTCCAAACCATTCCTTAGATATGGCCCGAGACGTCCAGACGGAAGGACAGACAAGGCAAAAATATACTTCCGCAATTTTCACAGAAATTGAAATCTATGAATATCATTTAAATATGAAACCATATAAATATCGATGTTTCTTCTATGTTCAAGTGTGAAACACAGTAACTTAAAACTTGATATTCAATTAGTTCTGTTTACTAACGATTGTCAACGTCCATTCCAACAGCTCACGTGTGGTCTTAACGACTGATATATCAACCTAAATACAAGGGAAATAAATATAAAGAGAGAGTTTTGAATGTACATTACCGAGGCACCAGTCAGTAGGCCTCTGGCATACAGCTAATTTCTTTATCTCTGGTTCCGATTTTGTATCTCAAAGGGAATGCTAATCATGTAAACAAGAATTAATATTACCAAACGTTTTGATCATTACAAACTGAGCACATTAGACCTTAGCATAGTTTTTTACAAACAGAAAAAGTGATAATGAAAAAGTTTGCTACACACTTAAAACCAAGACTAACAAGTAAATAATAGACAATAACACATATTAGTGCTATGCATGCTCTTTTCTATGTCTGAGATTACTCTAACATGTAAGTAAAGTAACTTACAGAATTCCAACAAAAGCTCTTTGTATTATTGAGTTTATGCATATTACGACCAATCATAACTATGATAAATTATATCAATTGCTCAAGTTTTATGTTAAGAAATACTTTCGGTTTTCAGTTACTTCATTGCAACAATTAATCTGTATTATCAGCAGAAAGATTGTTAATCATATAAGGTAGACTTTTTCTGCAAAAAGTATGTGTTGAAATCGTTGAAGGTATAAACATAATATATAGATATAAAATGTAGAAGGTCGTTATTTAAGTTTACCCTCATTTTTGTACTTGTTGTCAGGACACTAATTCCTTATGTCATTTTGTTTTCGTTTATTTGTCGCACATATAGTCTTGACAATAATTTGCCCAAACTTATAACTCTGACTTACGAGATGTCAAAATGAAGACAGCTACTGAAACCTGCAAATTTCCATTGGTAACCTTTAGAAACTTTATACTTCAACATTTTCATACAGGTATATGTCATAGCTTAAAACCTAAAACCTGCAAATTTCCATTGGTAACCTTTAGAAATGTTATACTTCATTTACATACAGGTATGTCATAGCTTTAAACGTAAATTTTTTTGAAAAAAAATATGAACAAATTTTTTTTTTTTTTTTTTAAAAACCCGCATTCTTTAGAAGTGTCAAGAACACTTTTACCTGCATTTCCCATATGATAGGAGGTGATGGGCAGCGTTTTCTTGTTGTTTTATACACCCATCGTGATCTTGGAACATCCATGTCCATATCGTCAAGTGTTTTATTGAGAGCATTTAGCAACCTACTCTTCACTGACGTTTGACGAACAAATTTTCTGGCTCTTCCACCTGACCTCATTATTCTAAATTCGCAATTAATTGTTCTTTCTGTATCTGTATTTTTTGCTACAAATATCATATATTTTTTTCTCTCCGGTAGTGATATTATATCTTACGATGGCTGTATCGTTTTTTTCTTTTTAAATGAAGCAAGCTTAGCTCAAGAAGTTTGCCTGATTCTCCTGTTAACTTGAAGGAATTTCAAATAAACAACGTTTCCATTGAAAAAGGTGTAGATTCCCCCGAGGTATGCATTGACCTTTACATTTTTTTATTGGTAAATAAGTTTAGCGAATGAAATAAGTGAAGGTATCACCCTTTAAAAGTACAGCATACAAAAACATCAAGATTCTCACAGGTTAACTTATCTAAACAAGACAGCAGCTTCCTATCCTTTAGACATGTCCTTATGCCAACCGTGGGATTACAGATGTGTGGGTTGAAATCTGCAACCATCTGGTTAGGAAAGCAAAGCAGAACATTTATCATTAATGTGTTAAATTACTGATTCTTAAAACCCGTCAGAGGTTCAAGAGAGTGTTTTCTCCTATTTGCTGTAAACAATGTCCACCCACACTTTAGGTAAACGGGCTGAAAATTTACGATTTTGTTTTGTTATTTATGAGCTTTATGTTAAGAAAGATACCAAATGCACCTAAACGGTTCCGTATATTTTGGATATTTTGTTAATTCCAGTTATCTTAGTGCTAAGAAAGAATTGCGCAGAAGAGCTGTGGATTCGTAATTCAATCGGTACGTTGGTAAAATCACTTAAGGCATAAACGTTAAGTATTCAAATCTTACGGTACAGAAACACTTTTAAAACTATTAAGTTTTTCATGTCTACGAGTTACATATTTTAATCCGTGAGATAATCGTTTGGTTATTTCCAGTCTTTATGCACTTGTTTTGCAAAACATGCGTTTTATCAAATGCGACGTGCAATGCATCCAAAGTCAAAATCAACAATTCACACACGCTGCTCAAGTTATACTACTATGAGACATTCCTGTATTTATTCAACTCCGACTCGAAAAACCTTTTGAATGTTCGCTTTTTCATATTTAAATGGTATCTTTATTTAATTTATACACGTATTATGTTCATGCATATCCTCGGATTGCATGTCAATATCAGTAAACAAACAAGCAATGAAAGATCTCTCAAATCAACTGATCAGCCATTAGAAATCCAAACGAACGAAAAAACTACTCCTAATAGAACGTTTGAAGCTGTTCAATACATTATACATTTGAAACACCATTCTCCATGTTAGAAAACTAATTCTAGAGAAAGTGCTATGAACAGAGGGAAGAGCTACAAACATGACAATACAACAAATCTCTGTGGACCATACGATTGAAATTAGACGTACATTTTATTGTACAATTATGTGCAGCCTTGAAAGGGTGGGTAAAGTTTAGAATTTTATGTGTCGCCAATTCATTGTCAACACGACTCGCTTTTGTTGCTCATTATCTCGGAGTGATTTCTTCACACAAATGACGCAGTGTTTTAATTAGCAATTTGTCATTCACGCCGCCTCCAGCTGATCTGTATATCTTCAGGACGTTGTTTTATTTTCAAGTAAGACGCTTGCTTTACTAGTAAATTAGATAAACAATGACATAGAAGAAAAACAACTTGAAAATACGATGATCAATCATATCGACCATTTTCTCAAATAAGCCTCAATTTCATTTCAGATCTGCACGACTGACAAAAATTGAAATAAATAATTTACAATATTGCACCGAACGCTGAATTTCTGGTTATTATTGATATTACAGACACGTCATTATGTTTTTCGTATAATGTCTCCAAGCTGATCACTTAGCACCTTCAGAAATACTGGTCAGGAAGAATATGCAACTACGAAATGTATGGGGCAAAACCTTTCAACCAGATATATTCTTTACTTCGTGCTTTTCAACATATTTCTACTCTTGACTAAACTAAATATTGATTCTTAATTGTCACTGCTGTTGCTAAACCATTCCCCAGTTTCTTTCATCATTTGAAGTTAATTTTATAATATGCTCTAACACCGAAAACTATTTTTTTAAATCTGTGTTTTCTTTTATAAGTGCTTCTATAGTCAAGTGTATAAAATGGTCATTGCGGTACTTCAGTGAATAATATTTTACTCATTTTACTTATCACGTTTTACCTGACTGGTAATAAAATTTCCATTTTTCTTGTAACATTTTTCATGAAATCCATCAAAAGTAACATTTCACTATATTTCCTTACAGCAATCACTCTAATGACAGTCAAATCTCGCAGGTGCACGTTACTTTACCTGTACAATGTATGTGCCCTATCAAATATGCGCATTTCCTCTGTAGCCTTCCTTTAATTAAAAAAATAGCGAATTGTTCTACCGGTAACAAATAAATGAAAGTCTTAACAAATGTCAAATTTAACGATGTATTTATTGGTGTGTACCTGAAGACTTTAGCCAGAGTTTTCAGTGTTCTCATTCAAGTGTCAGAAATGGTGGATTTCCACTGCAGCTGCCTCGGAAAATGAAAGAAATGGTTCAAGTCAGGGTTCGGTGCAAATAGACAATAAATGATGCAATAAATGAAGTTAAAAAATCTATCTGTTTCCTAATAGATAAGAAGATAATTGGCTGCCAATGTCAGTTGGTCTATCTGTATAATAACTTTTCAGATCTTAATTAATGGTAAGGATACAGTTGATTTTTTCTCATCAACTTCTACTTGTGTTTCTACTTAAGACGTTGAAAAAGGAGACGATCTTTAAATCAATTAACTCTTTATTTAACTGCAATTAAGAGATATAAAAGTAAACAAAGTGTGAAATGGGTGAACATAAACTGTTTTGTGGAATGAAAATGTGGTTTGAAATTGCGGTAAAGATACATTTTATACACAAATTTGTAAAAAGGTATGAAATTCCTTGGGTTTTGGTTTGCATGCATAAGCTTGGTTTTGCAAACAGGTGTAAATACCTTCGTTGTTTGTCAGAATCAAAACGAAATATTTTCCCCTTTAATCAGCCTAAGCGTCATAAATGTTCAAGATCCTTGTTATGTAACCTCTTGCCGTTTAAAATCATGAAGCATTTCTTTAAGAGTGGATTCTACCACAATAACCACAATTATCTGCCATGGAATATTTGCTTAAGTATTAGGTATCTAAATTAACTAACCAAATGAATAATGCATAACTTAACCACTTCCTTTAGTCTGGTTCTTTGTTTTCATATTACAAAACAATATATCTACCATGCTTCATGTTGAAATACAATAATACATTATATGAAATAAGGCAGATAATGACTGTGAAACGGTCCTCCCTGCTTGGAAAAAACATTATCTAGTTACTGTTATGTAAAAAGAAATAATTGGTGCGTTTGTCTGCTAGTATTTTCACTATTACGTCTTAAGTATTTAGGTTAACCTTTTACAAGGTACTTGTTCCATTATCTGTTTCATTATCAGTTCTTTTGCTGTGCTTATGCAAAGTAGTGTTAAAACACCGAAACAGATTGCTCTTATATTCTTAATCTTTTCAACTGCTTCGAATTTTAACTCATTTTATAGACTAGATACAATATTCATAAAAAATGGTTGAGCACTTTTTAGTTTGAATCTTTTTGCAACATTTCTGTTTGTTTTACAATGACATTATCTAGCTAATCTAGCTAATTTACGTCGCTTAGCAATACAGTTTTCAAACGTTGTGCGCATAATTACAAAACATTAGAAAGTTTGCCGCAAAATATAGAAAGCTTCAGTAGTTTTAATAACAAGAGCTGTCTCATGACAGCACGCTCGACTATTCGAAAGCTTGTCAGTAAAATGGGTTTTTTTGTCTAAGAACAGGTGTATTGTGTAATTGTCTATAAGAGTTAAAGTCAAAGATATGAAACTTATTCAAAGACCTTTGCAAATGTATATTACATGCCAAGCCTTACCCTGGACTCTGAACTTTCAACTGGGGGTAGGAGGGTGTGGCGCGGGGGGGGGATAATTTCCAAAGAAAAACATGACCTTGTATATTTGATCACGTATAACTTTTTAACTTTTCAAAATTGATATGCATAAATTAAAAAAACAGGACCGCTGCATGCTGCATAATTATTTTACGACATTTTAAAAGTAAGCCATTTCGAGTATTTCCATATAATAGCCTGATAAAAACTGTGAGAAAATTCTTAATTAAAAAGGGGCATGAATATGTCAAAAATAAAAAAGTGGTTAATATGTTGATAGATAATACATGTTTTAAGTTTCAAATCAATATGTTCGATGGTATTCAAGATATTAGACTTAATTAAAATCTGTACCTAGAATTCTTAGTTGAAAAGGGACATAAATCTGTAAAAAAATCAAAACAGAGTTATAGGGATTGTTTGCTTAGGTGTAGATGTAATAGTATTAAAGATACTTGACTTCATTAAAAACCTTTTACAAAAAATTCTAAGTAAAAAAGGGGCATAAATCTGTCAAAAATCACAACAGAGTTATAGGGGTTGTTTCCTCAGGTGTAGATGTTGATGGTAAACATATATTTTGAGTTTCAAGTCAATACCTTTGATTGTATTCAAAATATTTGACTCTATAAAAAAAATTACCAACAAAAATGTGGTTAATATGTTGATACACGTTTTAAGTTTCAAGTCAATACCTTTGATTGTATTCAAAATATTTGACTTTATAAAAATAATTACCAAAAAAATGTGGTTAATATGTTGATACACGTTTTAAGTTTCAAGTCAATATGTTCGATAGTATTCAAGATATTAGACTTAATTAAAATCTGTACCTAGAATTCTTAGTTGAAAAGGGACATAAATCTGTCAGAAATCAAAACAGAATTATTGGAATTGTTTCCTCGGGAGTAGATGTTGATAGTAAACATAAATTTTGAGTTTCAAGTCAATAACTTTGATAGTATTCAAGATATTTGACTTTATTAAAAAAACTTTAACCAAAATTTCTTAGTTAAAATGGGGTGTAAATCTGTCAAAAAAACTTTAACCAACGCAGACGCCGACGCCGATGCCAGGGCGAGTGCAGTAGCCTCCTTATTCTTCGAATAGTCGAGCTAAAACCCGCAGAGGAAATATTGGGGAAAGTGACTTTTAACATGTATTGCAATGTTCATTGTTTACCTAAGACACAATAATAAACGAAACCATTACAAAACTCCTCGACAACGCAAACGAAGGATCATGAAATGATAAATAATTATTAAGCATCGTACCCCTAAACCTTAAATCATTTCCCCATTTGTGTTTAAAGCCTTTACATAAACCTTAAACTCTGTAGAAATGATGGCTTTGTAGAAATGTTTAAATGTAAAATTTAAAATGCGCCAAATGGAGACAAAAAATATTCGAACTATACGACCTTTCAAGAATAGAGTACTGTTTAATGTGTCAACACGGCCAAGACCGTGAATCCGGTCTATAACACGTCTCCATATTTCAGCACAAAGAGTTGCACGGTGAAGATTATTAACATTGGAGCTCCACTGTGTATATAGTTGCATACCCTGCTGATGTAATGAAAACTTTCTCGGGAGAAAAAAAACATTTAATTAACGTTCGTTCTATAGAACAACAAACCTCTCTACAACAAACTTTCTAATTTCATTAATAACACCAAAACTGAATTTATTGATTTCGGACAATTACATGTCTTGATACCTTTGGAAACAAAAATAACTTTTCTTGTTAACAAAAAGTTGCATTCGTATAATTTCTATCATTTGAAAGAAATTGAACGGCACTTTGCATTTCACTGAATCACAGAGATGTAAATGTTGACAGGAAATTGAATATCGATGGATTTTCTATCCTTATACCTGTAGATCGTCAGACCATTATGCAGAATTAGGTAACAGTTAACAAATGATAAACAAATTAGAACGGTTGCTGCGTAATGTTGCTTTTTTTTAAGGGGAGGGGGATTTCGCATTTGAATTACGTCAAAATATGTTATATCAATATATCCATGAAGTACAATACTTGTTTCGCCTTTTATTATAACGTTGTACTGCGTTTTTGTATCGATTCATTTTAGCTCAACTACGTTTATCATCTTATATTAATCGCTCTCGAAACATGGAAGTTAAATTCTAAAATTCGAATACGAAAAAATATAAACCGGGCAAGTCAGGAGTACGCGGCTTCTAGTTAGATCCTACCTAGCTCATCCAATAAAATTCACTGTTGCCTCTGAGCCGATAACATCCTAAAATAAATGATAATACAAATTCTATTGAGCAAGTTTATACCGTCATGACATTTTTTTTAATAAGGTTTAACTCCATCAGGACCATACAGAATGAATGTAAAATAAAAAAACCAATCCCTTTGTACTATATAGTGAACAAGGTTAATTTTATTATTTTTCTGATAAAAACTGACGTAGAGAGTTGACAAGGCTAATTTGGCATATTTTGGATAATTCAACGGCCATAAACCAAAAGTGCCTTGGGTAATTTTGCTAGTTATCAAACCTGGCCCAGACATTATGCCCACAAATGTGTTCAGCAAGTTTCGTGAAGATCATATGAAATCTGTTTGACTGAGAGAGCAGACAACGTGTTGACGCCGCCCGCCGGGTGGAGATGTTCCCATAATATGTCTCTGCGGGCGTAAACAGTACTTTACTTAAAATTTTGTAATTAAGTTTGTCTTTATAACCTTGTATTATCGCAACCAAACATAGGCTCTGTATGTATTACATTTTTTGTATTCCATATATTATCTCAAAGAATAAAATGATTAGATTTGGAAAAGACGTACTCCCACCAAAAAGCAAACTTTCCAGTAGTGACAAATCATAAAACCACATCGATGAAATTCTAAAATGCAAACTCAATACATATCTGAAATTGAATCTGTTAATGAAAATAAATTACAATTGTTTGTTTCGGCGAAAGATCGAAATTCATTCATCTCATGGACATCAGATAACAATGCATTAACGACTTGCCGACTTCGCAACAAATAGAAATATTGTTATCTGATGTTCACGACATTAAATAAACTTCAATCATTCACCGAAACAATCAAAAATTTCTTTTCATTCCATATTTTACTTTGGGTTCTTTTAAAATTATGTTTAAATGTAATTATCTTAAGTCAGCTTCAAGCCGCTGTTAGCGAATTGTCAGCTATGTGTAGTTTGTTAAATGGATCTAGGAGCCGTAGGCGTAAATAAAAAAGTAGGACTATTTATCAACTTTAGAGAACGATATAATAATTTCATAATATTTTTACTTTATAATTTCAAGCTTATTTGAATGTAGTTTCCAAAAATGGGGAAAAACTAGTCTAGCACACTTAAATTTATTCTTTAAATAAACTTCACTGGTGAGTTGACATCGGTACAATCTGCTTCAGTAAACAAATGAAAAGCATGAACGGTTATTTGTTCATTTGAAATGAATTTGAATTGTTATCGGCAATATGCTAAGTAGAGATATTAAAATTATAACTGACTACATAATTATTTATCTGTGTAGCATTGAAATCCCGTTAATCTTATCGAGAATATTGTCTGGATTGTCGCATTAAAAACACACAAGAAAACATTACTGTCAGAAAAAAACTGTAAATGGAAAGGTGTGTTGTCTTCAAGTAGCCTTCACTCTTACTCAAAGCTACTAAACATAGTGAAATGAGGCTTGCGTCTTGGTGACAACAGAAACAGCGAACATTTAAATAATTTAATCCATAATATTTTGTTGCCAAAATACTTCTCAGATATGTCTTCTATATTTAAATTCACGAACTGGTAGGTGATGGGCTAACATTACATCGAAATTTGCAGCTCAAGTTAAGAGACGATCATTGCTAGTTCAAAGTTTACTGCATGATTTATTTGCTAAACAATCATCTACTTACTCGTATTCTGAGTACTTAGAACCACTACATAGATAACCATTAACTCGTAGTGTTTAAGCACTTCTACCTGAAACATGTGTATAAAATAATTGAATTAACAATAGACAAGATAATACAAATAGCAGTCACACGGTACAAATCTTCTACGGAATGGTTTTCCAAGAAAAACATGTTCACTTCTTAGTTATTGTAAAGTAGACAAATCTACGTCATATTATCTTATTATTTCTTACATATTCCATCTTCGTTACTTTTCAACTCAAGTAGAAAATAATAAAACCTTGTGTCACGAACAAAGCTTTACTCAAAAGCTATATTGTTTACTGTATGTGTATAACTGTACATTTTTTAAATGGGATGTAAAAATGTGAAACGTAATTTATTCCCTTTGTAATACAATGATACAAAGCCGTGATAGATTACTCAATATGTCAAGGTACATGTCTTTTGCGTCATTCACGAAGGTGTCATTTTAAAATAAACATTTTAGTAAGAGTCAAGTCGTTTCAGCGATGTTTTCAATGTTCGATAGTTCACGTAATTCGCAGCACATCGCCAAGAACTGTTCATATATTTCAGCTGAGGCTACTTACCTCCTGATTTATCCTTGCGCATTAGAGCTCCGCCCAATGAATTATTCTTCGATAAATCACGTTCAAATGCAATAAACATTAGGTAGTTACTTACAATATTTTACAACCACTTATTTCACCCAAAATTGCAAGATCTGGTGTTGTTTGGTTGCTACTTTCTAAAATGAATAGTATTACTTGAACTTTTCGTTATAAAATATTACAAAGTACAAAATGTCTTTGGTACCGAAATCATAAAGAGTCAGTACACATGCAACAATCTACAATCATATTTATAAATAACCCGATACAATGTCGTAAAATGAAACAGATTGTACATGCGTACAGAAAATATTGACCTTTAAAAGACTTATTTAAAATAAAAATACTAAAATAAACTCACTCTGGATCTGCTCTGAACTCTACTGTGTGCTGTACTGTAACTCCTCATTCCTAAAATGCGGTTAGTCGGTAAATAATTTTATTGCCCCTTGTGAACCTTCCCCTCTTCAAGCATACCATAATACATCCACACACTTCTTTTGATGAATGGTTTATAACATCAAGCTCTTTACTTAATTTATGTATAACTTTCTCAATTACTTCTAAATTATAAGAGTCCTCTGAGGATCCTAACAAGTCTCAAAGCATAAAAAGTGCACTTTTCTAGAAAGTTCTCGTGTCTTGTGGTAGAGTATTTTTACGCCAACTTTTTGCAATTATCCACCTGATCTCCTTTTAATTCATATATTGCGTTTCTTTGTGATTGTGGATTTTAAAAGATGTTCAGTTCAAATATGTTTCAATTACATAACATATTGATGTAATATAATGTAATTGTAAAAACAGAATATGCCTCACTAGTCATTATTCCAAGAAATGTTAGAGCTTGCCTTTACGTCGATCCTGGTAAATATTCATTTTCTTGCTTCAATCTTTTGATTTATATCATCAAGCAGGTCTCAGTTGGCGTGTTTATATCATTGAGAAATGGCACAGTATTATAGGAAAGCAGCTCTTGCAAAATTATTAACTTAATTAACACTCATATCAGATTCAATCGGCCATTATGCTAAATCAGCGAGAATAACAGTGCTCCAAAGAATTTCAATACTTTAATGTACCTCTTGTGGTGTGATGCGCCACCGGAGGTCTTTGTACAAAGCCGGTGGATATCTTTATGGGTGTACAATAAGCCTTGATTACCACTCGTAAGAAGCGGCCAATATTTTTATAATCGAAGAAAAATTATTTTCTGTCAAAAATCGATTTTTTAAATACATTAGTCAGTTTTCAAGCTAATCTAAGATAATATATTTGATTGCCTTTAGGATATCTTAACGTTCTAGAACTGTTGCAGACGTCACTGGAAATAATATTTCCGTTTAAGGGAAATTTCGTTTTGCTCAACTTTAGTTTGTTTTTTTTAATTCTGACACTTTTGAAAGTATATTAAATAATACGCACAACTAAATAAAGTCATGGAAATAACTTTTATAATTGTATGTGTTTTTATAGACACATTCTATATGATTCTTATCTCTTTTTTTATTCAACGTTTTTAAGTCTTTTCCAAGTTTCCACAGATCTAATATACAGTACCACGGCAATGGTATATTATTTCAATCAACATCACATGAAAATCACTTTAATCCACTCACAAAGCAATTGACCTTTGTGAAAACACAGTAACTTATGAACGATAAAAAACAAAAGATCAAATAAATGTCCGAGGGGTATACGTATTGACGCAAGAGCTTCTGAGATCGTGACCGACTACTAGCTGCTACAAGAGCTAGATAACCCGGCGAAAACATCTAGCAAAAAACCGTATGTTAACAACATTAGTCTTTCATTACGCCACTTTGAGGAAAAATGGAAACTGGCAGTTATTTTGTTTGAACATTATGGATAATTTTTCTGTTATTACCACACCAAAACTATAGAAGGAATCTTTGAGCGTTTCCAGACGAAGAGAAAACTGTGAAGTTGATAGAATTTGCAGAACCTTTTAATTAAAAACAACTGAACTCAGTTTAATGAGCGGATGAACATGTTTTTATAGCAGAATATGAATATGGATTTGATGATGACTTTCTTTCGTAAATAGTTTTAACGTGCGTCACACCCAGCAAATTGTTTACACTACATGCCTTTTTTTGACAAAAACTTAAACGTTAATATTGCAAAAAGAAAAAGAGAAACTCACAAAAATTGTAAATACAACTTATATGCCACTCCCTTTGCCGGCATTCCATATTTACCGGTACAATTAGGCTGTTTTCTCATCACTTTGTTTGGGTGTAGGTAAATAGACAGCTATTCAAATAACATTGGTTTGAATTGGGAGATACCAACCAATAATCTGACCACTTTTAAACGTATTATGACGTCATTTATGTTAATGAATAACGCAAAAAAAAATTCAGTTTGCATTGTTTGTAATCGACGTCTTTGTAAACAGGGTTTGTTTTCAAAAAGAAGATATTTCTGTAAGCAGATAACATTCTCAATATTTTTTACCAATATTTGAGACAATATCTCGGACGTGCATCATTATCCTTATTTATAATGCTATGGCAACAGTTCATGGCATTATGATAGTATAATATGGTTACTATGGTTACATCGACGGAGTTTATTTAGTTTCAGACATCATATTTGTAATGTACAACACACAATATCTTTATGTATTATCTGTGTTTTGAGTAGGTCTAAAATTTAACTATTTTGTTCCTATTCAAAATATTGTAATTGTTACATTATTTTGTTTCAGAGGTCACATTTTCCTGTTCGCAATGTCATACAGTATAACGCAAGTCAAGTATTCACCCTCCCCGTTAATCTGTCTTACCAATAATGTCTTATACTGAAACGAAATCAATTACGTAAGGCTGGAAAGCAAAAGAAAAATTTGGAGAGATAGGTGCGGTTCAACAAATATTAGCATTCCTGTGGTAATTTTTTGGCCAAAGTGCAACATTTTATAATTTAAAAAAAGTGGTTTTAGCCACAAACAAATATAATATTTATCAACATATAATACGTTTTAATGCCAAGATTTATATTGTTCTGAAACAGCGAAAGGCTTTTGGGTTATATTTATGTTTATTTTGCAAATTTTTAAGTCAATCATATTTTAATAATCAAAACAAGAATTTTAGATAATTTTCCTATCAATGGTCAATTGGGTGTAAGTATTAGGTATGTTAAAATTCTTTTGACTTGCATTGGTATACTTCAATGATGTACTGCAAATATTCTGTTCCAACCTGTTATAAGGTCACAGATGTTTTCCTTTAAACTGGCCATCAAAGTATATATCGGTTACGTGTTTCATAAATTGCTTATTAACCTAGATTAATTATTTCACAGGTATTAAGCAGTTCTTACACAACGCCCTTTGAAGTATTTTCTTCAAAATTAGCTTCAGTTGTTCACAGTTTCTCTTTGATCTGGGAAATTATGGTCATCACTCGAAAAAGAAAATTGAAAAAAATCCTAATGTAATTCAAATGAAAGCCTTGTTTAGAAATAATCTCAATTTAACGTCTTTAACAGTGTATTAGCTTATAACGTGTAATGATTTCTATAACCAAAATACAAGACAAAGTTCATTATGAATCAAACCAAAATATGTACCTAATCATGAAAAATACACCACTTATCACATATTTCTCGCACAGAGAAGTTAATTGTGCGCAATATCAAAAACGAATTATTTAAATGTTTTAATATAAAGCACTTTGTGTATAAAACAAACATTCATTTTTTCTTCTCAAATTCAAAGACAAATACACCTCCAAAGAACCAATGAAAGGAGAGCTGTCAGTAAGACAGCGCGCTCGACTTTTTTCAGTGCTTGCCAATAAAACAAAACGCTGCCACTTTAAAAAAAAACAAGGATCTGTATAAACAAAGGCCACAAGTAGCAAGATATTAAGTCAAGAGTTTTCAATCTCAACTGTTTGATATCCCTGAATACTACAGCAAAGTTTGAAACTAATACTTCAAGTTGTTTATGATATAGGTGCATATGACAGTGCCAGTTGCGCACAAAACTTTAACTAGGAATTTCTAAGTACAAATCAAGAAACATTTTCACAGAGTTATCTTCCCTTGCTTAAAGATAGGTGTCATGATTGTACATAAGTATTTCGACTTTTAAAGTAATATCTCAAATTGTTAAATCAACAAGTGGACAAGAATAACAATTTTTACTGAGTTTCTAAGACGAAAGGGCCATAATTCAAATGAAATCCTTGACAGAGTTACTTTCTCCTGCCTATGTTTGGGGATCATGGTGGTTAACAAGTATTTCAACTTAATATCTCAAACAGTTCAGTCAAAAAGTGGACTGGTACGAAAAACTTAACCGAGATTCTAAGTCGATAAAGGGCCTTAATTTAACAAAAATCCTTGACAGAGTTACCTTCTCTTGTCGACAGATGGGGACAATGATGCAAATTAGTATTTCAACTTTCAGAGCAATATCTCAAAGGGTTAAGGATAGCTCCCCTTTTCTTAAAAAAAATCGAGCTAAAAAGTAAGCTTGTCATTATTGGATAAAAAGACAGAAAGAAGATACTGTGATAAAGGATGATGCTGAGGTTGTACGTATTACATCAATTATGTTTCAGCAATGAATTCTGTGATTCTTCCAATAAGGTGAAATCCCAGGTCAAAACAAATAGAAGCAAAAGTATAGTAACTACTTATCTTGTTACTAACCTTAACATTATAAACTGTTTCTACTATGTGATTTATGAATGTCTGTTTGTAGTATTGAAATTTGATATTTAAGCTGCCTTCGGGCAACAGGTCAAATTGTAGGCAATGGGCTTGAAATTTGATTACAATTAAGGAATAAATTTTGCGATAATTCATACATGTATAGTACATGGTAGTGCTGCTTTGAAACACATTTAAGCTGTTGATATAATTATGTACTGTCAATAACATGTACTAGTTAATTGTGACAGCCCTCGTTTTGAAAAGAAACGCCCAAACCAATGCACATTGAGCTGCAGGGACCAGCATCTGATGATATTTTACAAATGTTTACTGCCCTTTAAAATACTCCATGAAAAAAGCAAGACAGAAGTAGGTACGTTTACTATTACGACTTCTTTGTGGTTTATCCATTTACATGTAAGTATTAGTTTTATTAAAGTCTATTGCAAAATAAAAGCTTAATAACAACCGGAAGACTAAGCAATATCTGAGAGAAAGCTGCATGAACTCAATACCGGTATTTAAAGTGCTCTTGTCACAAAACTAATCATTTGTCGATTGCTTTTGTTGTTTCTACATCTATGAATTTTGATGGGATGATATGGTATGATTAATCAGCAATGAGAAAACCTATATTACATCACTCTTTATATATAAGTGCATGGTTTATGTCTCTCATTCTTAGTGTCAACTATCAACGAGTTGTTACAAATAATATCGTCAGTTTCTAAATTTGCCATGCATGAACCTTTCGTTTCTTCTAAATTTCCAAGTGATAAATATATGAGATTAATAAACCGTTTACTAACTAAACAGCTAAAACTAATCGCAAAATATCGAATCAATACAAAGAAGTTGCTTTGTCATTTTGATTTGATTTCAAAAGTGATGCAAAATTCCAAAAAACGTCAGTGCTTTTATATAACTGTCAAGGCCTAAGAATGGGCAGCAATAACATAACTTGACTATATTTCTGCAATATAGTATTCTACCAATACCAAATTAATATCTCAAAATGAATAAAACACCGTCTTTCATTTAGTTTCATGCGAATTTTCAGTTCAATACGAAACAAATGAAAACTGCATTATATGTAAAACGGCTCGTCTGTGATATTACTCCCAGCTCGGATTGATCTGAAACAGACTCTACCACTCAGAAACAAATGATGAAAAAATGTCAAAACATAAAAACACCTGTGAAACATTCCATGCACCATTTATAAACACAACAAGGGGTGTTGTAAAAACACTACTCAGAACGGGAACAGCATCGGTTAAGTGAAATTGATTAAAGTATGAAGTTACAAGGACTGCATGAATCGATTAGAATATTCCACATTAGGAAGTAATGACAGTATTCCCTGCTAAAGTTGGCCAGCGTGTCTTGGGAGGTTAAATGTACTCAATTCCCACACCAGCCTAAACAACTATGCGTATTTTAATTAAAACACGTATTAAAACGTTTTCAGATAGTAGCAGCTTTCTAAACTGTTGTCGCATTAAAACATTTAATAAATATATTAGAGTTGTATATAGCATATTTACATTTATGAAAGATAGCAAAAGACCCGAGATTAATCAAACACGCAAGATATAACCTTATCTGAAAAGAACACGTTTGTGACAAAATATCTATAACATATTTTCGAAAAGACTATTTTGTTTACCTTTGCTAAAAAGAAACGTAATTAATTTAAAGAAATTATGAAGGTAAAACTTATTAAATTTTGTTTATAAAATTTAATTGGAGTGATATTAACAAGGGCTTTAGCGTAACAAAGTGACATTAAGCATATAGATGACATTAAAGCTAATCCTAATTGTCAGCTTCCTTACCTATGACGCAACCACTCTTCATAACCAATCAGTTTATAGTGTTCACTGGTTAGACGCGGGTGAGAGTAAATATGAAGCAACTGCAACCATTTCAGTAAACAATGAGAGTCGTGTAGTGATTTTACCATAACATTTCATCAAACTTAGCTGGTGACATAAAGAGAATAGGACGTCTGTAGGGTTTTTTCTACTAAGTGGGAAAAATTTGCGATATAATGGACATGACAAAAACGTGCACTAAAATATTTCCACTTAAAGAACTAAGTCATGTTCAGTTTCTGTTAGATAAACCCTCATTTACGTGTAGGAAATAACAAAATTTAATCAGTTTCTGATACTTTGAATTTTAAAAAATTTGTTCAGCTGAGGGTTTCTATATGCAACATTTATTCATAAAATAAATCAAATTTCTCCAGTCTGATACAAATTACTTCTATTCTATTTAACTTGTAATCCCTAGATAAAATCGTTAATGCATATTAGCAACACTGCATTATTGTGCAAGGATAGATTAATATCATATCTTATGAAAAAAATAACATCCTGTTAATATAGCACCTATTGAAGTTCATACTGCAGAAATTTTCTGCCGAAATATCAATCAAGACACATGCATTCCAGCAATGTTAATTTACAACACTGCAAATGTAAACAGTTTGAAACCGATACAACAGTTATGTAGTTTACAACTGCAACAATAATCAATACTCTTTTGTTGTTTTGTTGACTTTAAATGCGCGTATAACAATAGATATACAGTGCCTGTGTATGCTGGTAAAGTAAACTGCTGATAATTATCAAAGCGTTACACATCTCTCCGTTACAATGTATAGCTGAGAATCGCATCCCTGTTTCTTAAACTAGTATCATTAGAACAGGTTGAAATTATTATGCTTTTTAAGGCTATGCATCAAATGCTTGATAATAATTTTGCCAGTTGTACATTGTTTGTAATACTAATAAATAATTCATCTTTTTTTAAACTGTCTCTCATTTTCCGTTTAGTTCCAATATCTACAATATTTACCTCCCTTGTTCTTGATCGACAAACATTTTGATAGGCAAAACTGATTAGCATTCATATGAGTTATTCATGAATATGTGATAATTAAGAAAATACCTAGAGAATTTATGTATGACAACCACAATTTCTCGAACCTGCTGAGCCATCTGCCAAGATGTCAGCGTCACGAATCTGATTATTTTATAAACTTTTGTTTGTTTTGCCTATCAACTTAATAATGGAAAATTGCCATTCAATATGGTTGAATATTCAGAATAATGGAAGTTAGTATTGTAAAAGTGGAAACTACTAAGTATCTTTGACTTAATCTTGTTATCAAAGTGATGCTTGAGCCATTGGGACAAAAAAGTGAATGTATGAATTGGCGTTAATCTAAAGCATTCATTGTTAAAAGACAAGATTAACGCCAATTCATACATCATTCATGACTACTTGGCTATGTTATGTAATAATCAACCTATTATAAGTAGTGCTGATTTATTTCGAATTAATCCTAGTATAATAAGTTTTCTGACAACAGAAATATCTATATTATTGCAACGGAGCTTTTTATTATCCAGAAAAAATCAAACAAAAATAATTGAATGATGAAATTCAATGAATATACAATTTTTAGTTCTGCATAATGTAATAATAATAATAATCTGCATAACAAAAGTATCCTTACCTCTATGATTTATTATGCTAACTGAGAACAGAGCTTTACTTCTTAAACAAGAAGAAATATTCCAATAAAAATAGTTCCTGGAATTTCAAAGTCTAATTGAAGAAAAGATATGCTATTATTAAGAAATTAGCTATCTTCTAAACTGTACCGTTTCTATATCACAAATTATAATCATATGTGTACACATTTTGTAATTTTGTTTGGGAACGTGAATATACGGTTAGAAATATTTGACAAAAATGTTCTATGAAAGAAATTATCTGTAGGTTCGAATTGTTGTGTACATAAATGAAAAAGTAAAACTTTATAAAAATTACTTTAAATTTTACCTTTATAAAAAAAAATCCATTTCACCAATAGTTAAATAAAACTTTTGTCTTTCTAATCCATATTTTCACAAATAATAGTAAACCATTGGCTGCGTCCATAAACACGGTAGCCATATTAAAAAAGTACATGAAAATCGCGGAGTAATACATTGTCACTGAATTTGGCCAAGAAACTTTTAATTACTGGGTTTTCATGTCACTTTTAAAATATTTAACAGGAAAAATCGTATATTGCCACGTTTGTTTACTATACATGTTTTTACCATTTTCATAGTCACTGTGCTGGCAGCAGATTTCATTACCACCTGCATTAACACTCACTGCCCACTGCTCATTCCCTGTTCTAAATGTGAAAGAGTCACATGGACAAAAAGAGGTCACATCTACAAAATCCATGTCAAAAGTGTTGACTTAAACGTAAGATCTGTAATTAACTTTTCTTGCCATGTCACAAATAGCATGTCTGGTTATGGCTGCTGATGTCTGATGAATAAGACAACTGCACTGAACATGATGCAGTTGTTGGATGAAATGGTATATTCAGTACATCAGCAGAAGGCGAAAGCGGGTGTCTTATGTGACCTGGCGGGTAAAACATAGATGACCTTAGATATAGGATATGTCTTGACATTTCTAGTGCTGTGTTAAATAACAAAGACTTTAAGGTAGAAGTAAAGAATCAGCCATCGACTTTCTGATACACTTGCAGTCCCACTTATCCTACGCCATGTGACCTTTATTAAGTCCACACTCACTATCCTACTTAGGAGTATATCTAACGAAGGGACCGTGGCCCCACTAGCACTGGCACTATTATTGTCGCAGTTTTTCCAAGGTATCAGCCTAAGCAGCATGGTCATTATCAACTCTTGTTACAATAAGGAATAGTTAGTGCTAAAAAAGAATGTTTTTATTGATGATATGGGGCTTATCAGGCTCATCTCTCCTGGGGCAACGTTCAATGTTGTCTATGTTACACATCACCGTTTTAAAGCGATAGGTTAAACTAACCACATTTCTTGCAAGCTTTGAAGAATACAACCTATTGCACAGGGAGTAGAAACATCAAGGAAGTTTTAATTAGTGAAACAATTTCTCTGTATCTTCCATTTTCTTAAAATCATCCGCGACTGTGTGAGGATTACCAATTAAAACAGTTCCAGAATCCATGTCTCTTGAAGTATTTTCCGGAACACAGAATACCCTTTGGGCTAAAAGAACATACATTTTAATACTTATGGAGACTAAAGTCAAGGGCTAGTTGTGAACCAACTTTAATGTTCTACTGATAAGTATAGGAATGAGGTAAACATTCAATGTTACGTCTTTCTCATAAGGTGATATCATACATAAAACATTCAGGAAATTTTCGTGACCTCCATGTACAAACTCTATTGTAGTCACATGACTTCAATTGACTGCTACCAAGAGGGAGGGGAGTAGTACCGGGTCTGTTTTACAGATAAAATATTATTTATTTCTTTTGTTAATCATTAAAACATTTACAAAATAATGTGTGTTTGGATACGCGAAAGATAATAAGTAAAATACCTGTTTGTTCAGGTTTTACAGACAGCACGGTAGAGTAAACTCAGTAGTAAATATGACATCACCAAGTGAGATTAAATCTCGCGAGATCAGGCGAAAGTAAAATCTTAGTAATTACCATACAAATGTTCATAAGTGACGAATACAGATATTTCGATGGTAATTCAAATGTTATAAAACTTAAATTGCACAGTTTGACAAGAAATTTTCACTCATTTTATAAAGATAATATTTTGGATACAAACTTATCTACACTGCCGTAAATCTTCAACAAGGCTGACTGTGCAAGGAAATTTACAACCTAAAAAAACTGGAAAAGCTAAGATTTCAACACTTCATATATATCCTTATTTTGCGTTTGTCGCTTGCATTAACAAAATCAAAAAATAAAGACGTTACTAGCGATAATGTTTCTGTATAAGCAATGGTTTGAGAAAGTTACTGATAAAAAGGATTAAACTGACAGAGTAGTACGTGTAGCCTTAACAGATTTGGTACTAAAAGTCACAACATGAACAGCTTTAGATAAACACTCATACATATAACTGCAAAATAGTAAAATTCTGACATGATTATTTCCACTGCAACACAATCATCACTGCGCAATCACTTCAAGTCAGCGTTTCTTTCAGTCTCTTACTAAAATCACCAAAATCAATTAATTGGTGGTAAAATGCTTATTACCCAGAGCTTTTCTTTTTTATAAAAAAGAGATGAAAACAGTATAAGGCATATTTATTTCCGACAACAACAACAACAATTCTGCTTACCTGTTTGTCTCTGTCACATAGTGATGGCATAGCTTTCTGTTTCGTGTTGGATTTTTCTCTTCCCTGTGCCTCCTTTTTCCTCTGGTTGGCTTCTGCAACAATATAATAAATATTACAAGCCGCTTTTTTCTGCTGTTTCAATTCTTTTGTGAGTTACATTTAAAAAAATTTATCATGTATTTCATTTAACTATACGACTTACTTCCGACTATTTTACTGTAATTTCCTAAATTTTGTAAACATTTTATGTCATGGACCTAAACGATCATTGTACCAGATATTCTTATTCAGACATTTAAGACCAAGAATTTGTTAATATGTATGGCTTTGTTTACACTTTCATTTGTAAAAATATTGTATTTGAAAAAAAATGTATTAATGACTATAACTTAGATTAATTTCCTTCAATAAGTAGCTGTCCAGCTAGTATAATATAAACAAGAACAACATGATAGTTGTATATCAGCAGCGCATGGTCCACTTTGCTTTAAAGTAGTATTGTTATCTGTCTTTGAGAGACAATTGTCTGTTATAGACTCTCTCGCTGGACGAGTTTTTGGTAAAAACAGTGTTTGGGTATGTGATTAAATCATTAGCATAATTAATCCTATCCATCCTGAAAAATTGTGGTGAATTCATAAACAGATAATATTATATTTCAAAGCTGAAACAGTGTTTATAGAATTATTTTACAGTACAAACGTTGCTTTTTAAAATAAGGGAGATAACTCCATATATCTTGTCGCTATATGTCTTACATGGTGATTGTTCTTGAAGTCAGGATATGTAGGAAACAAAAATTGACTTCTCTGTTAATCAACACTTCTAACGCACTAACGATGTAATGTCGATTCTGATTGGCGTCATCATTTGAATTTGCGGCTATTAAATAACGTATATATCGTCGCAAAAATCGAACGATCAGTGAAGATCGCATTTTAGAGCATTGTATGTAAGAAAAGGTTTAATTGATTTTGACATTTGCGACAGTATATACTGTTTTTAATGCTCGCAAACAGTTTAAACAGCTCAGGCTAACACCATTAAAAATATGTGCGACCATCAAAGTAGCAAATTATCAAAATTACAAAACAGTTAACCGTATAGGATAGGTCACATTACTATTATCACTCTTTCTCATAGCAATACCCTCTACTAATTACCCATTCTAGTAACGAACTACAACTAACATAATCATAACAAAGAAAATGCTGAAGATTTGCCTCCCTGAATGGATTAACTGGTGGCATTCATTTCATAGCAACATAAACATTTCAGAAATCATAAGACATAATTATATTCTGTTAATCTGGTTCTTTGTTTTGCTTAACATCATGGTCCCACAGTTCCGATGGTGTTACGAGATAAGGGGAGAAACAACAAGAGCCAGATGGATGTCTACGTCTAGAAGTTCTACTTCCAGTTCTTTGTATTGCTTAACATATATATATTTACAAAGATAAAATGTAAAGTCTGAATTTTACGTGTATCCTTTTTATGGTCCTTTTTACATTAAAATGGTTGGTTAATTTTTTATCCACAATTTTTGTCTTTGACCAAAAAAAATGCAGTTTTACCCATCCCATTTATAACTCAAAAAAGGGAGAACGTGCAGCAAAACTGGCCTAGTTAAATTGTTGTACAATAAATGACTTAAAGCACAAGGCCGACAGAAGATGTATCAGAAAGGTCTTCGAATAGGTTCACTTGATTAAATTTTAATTTTTCAGACACAGTTTCCTTTTCAAAAACATTGCAGTTTATTTTCATTCCAATGTGCTAACCTTTATACCTCGGTATAATTTACTACTTAAAATGGCTCAAAGAGTTTGTTTTGGAAAAATAAAATTTGAATATTATATCAATTCATCATGTATTCATTCATCATGTCTTTCCCTGCCGAATTCTGTATTATAAGATAACATACAAATTCAACTAAGAACAGTTTTTTTGCCAATTTTTGGTTAGAGAACAATTTCAAAAGTCTACTTGGTGGTGGTAAATTCAAGTTCTATATACCAGCGTTAAGGGTGTGAGATCGTGTACTGTGAATAATATCTATTTTGTTATGTTCAAACTGCAGTAAAAATTTAACAAGCTTATTTTAATCTCAATTGGTACTGTTTTTATGTATGTATAATAAAGTGTATAATTATATTTGATTAGAGATGCATTATCGTTATTACTATGGTTTATGCCCCTAAATATTTCTAAACGTTCCCATAACAAAAAAAACAATAACGATAATATAATAAGTAGATAACAAAAGTAGATGTTAGAAAAAATAGTGTTGTATTAATTAGTCTAATAGTATTTTACGATTAGGTAATTGATCAAATCGAGGCTAGGAAACACGTATTTCTAGCATTTACAAAGTAAAGATTTTATAAACAACAATGATGCCCATACTCGTCCCTTGTACAGGCAGTCTCCATGTTAAAGGAGAATTTTGAAAACAAATATTGCATAAATCTATCCAGATAAATTAAACGAAAATATGCCACAAAAGACCGAAAAAAATGTTCCGGTCCCTTTGGCAAAACATTTAAGGTCGGTCGGTCGGTTTTGTTGTGGTCTTTTTTTGTTTTTTTTTCTTCTGAAACATTTGAAAATGGTTTTGGTTTTTTGTTTGCTCATTTTCTCATTAAATGGTTTGAAGTCGGCAGCCAAAAGTTAAGGTCGATCAGAAAACCGGAAACACACATATTTGTTTTATTTATATTTTGCCTTATCAGTGTAATAGTTGAAGACGTAAAGAGCCTAATCCAATGTATATGAACTGGTTATCTAGTGTCATATCTATTGAAATATAGATATATTAAAAGTTGCTAAGCGGATACTACCATTATAGTTAGGAAACGGTGCCTAATAGCAAGTAAATTGTCTGGCTACCATGGGAACAATTCATACCCACTCGGTATTATATTTAATTAGAAATACATTATCGTTATTGCCGATGCAAATGGAAAGTTGTTCTACCTATAAGTATATTGTACTTATTTTCGCATTATACAAAAACTCACGGCATCATTTAGTATACGTGTGTGAATCATTATTTTGTCGCGTGTCTAGACGATCTGTTACAATATAACATGAATTCTGGTGTCCTTAGAATGGATAGGAACCTTGAAAAACGTTTTAAAGCTGCTGAGAATACAAGTGAGAAGCAACATGAGCCCTGAGCCCTCACACCTTATTTTTCCTCAGAGGAAAACATTTGAGAAGCATATAAAAGTGAAATGCATTTTGGGATAGATGATTTGTACAAAAATAAAGCAGTTTATCCGACAAAGGCGTCATAAAATCTAAGACATTTATGAAGATATAGTACTGTTATATTTTATCATAAAGTTTGTTAAAATGCTACGCGTAAGTCAACGCATAAGTTTGTAAAAGTGGTTTTCTACCTGTCAAAGTAACTACTCTTTTGTCCCAAATGTCTGCTAGCACTAAAATAGTTTATATCTTTCTGTGGGTAACCTATTCATAGTTTTGTCAATATGTGTCGATTTGATGGCAACCCATAGTCTTTACCTAAATAGCAATGTTACTGAAACATACTAGTAATCTCAGTGTATACTATACAGACGTTGACAACATGATACGTATGTATTCTTGCAAATAATATCATGATACTGCAACACATATAATTTAATTATTTTAATTTATTTAGTTAATTATCAATTATCAATTAAATGCAAATAAAACTAGTATGCTTTTATGTTTTTTTATTAAAAAATCTTGTAGTTTGGTTATTAAGAAAGCTCCGTAGCTTATTGAATCGCTATCGAACACTCATTCTAGATGTCTTCACGCTCATGAGAGACCGCGAGTTTTTCGTCACTGCTACCAATTTACAGCTGGGTGGACTGAGGAATTGGCATCAGTGTCTTTGCCCAAAGATATACCACGTGCTCGGGCTTGGATTCGAGCCCGGAACGCCCTTACCAGTCAGCTATCGAGGCCCACACATAAAATTTTAACACTGGTGTTACTAAATTTTGGCATAAATCAATGCGAACTGATCTTTTTAAAAGTATAAAAGTCATTCTGAAGGTTGATATCACTTTCAGTAATTCTGAAAACATTTAAATAGTGTCAAGAAATAAAGAAATAAAATACAAAAAAAAATGTAAATATATTTGTATTTAGTGAATATGTATAGACAAGACCTAGAATGATTATTTAAATTCAGTCTTTCAGTAAACTATGAAATATTAAAGTCACACATCTTACAGTCCTTAGAATACAAGCTTCCTCATTATGCTTCTTAAATTAACTGAGCTAAATCTAAATTTGTTTTAACAATAATCTAATTACTCTAAAAGCTCTATGTTGAACTGTATTGCATACTATGCAAATAAGTACTGTCGTACAATGAAAAACGTATAAAAATCTACACAATTAAGCTGGTTGGTTGAAACATTATGAGATAGGCATTAAGTATAGATTTTACAGACAATTACGTGCACGCTGCTATGCTATATGGTGCCATAAATCAGCTTCTGGCATTAATGGTCGGTTATATGAGTATATTACTATTATGCTTCGACTAAGGTGTAATTTAGTTGACAATTATTATGTTTTAGATGTTTCCTATAAAACAATTTGAATGATTTGTTTAGTTTCAAAATTTTGTATTAGGCTGATACATAATTTTGTGAGCGTAAGCACGATTCCAATTCAAACTGCTGTAGAGAGTAAACATTATTTCTATGCCTTGTTTTGAATGTCATTAAAAACTTATATTATTGTTGCCCCTCTTCCGAAAAGTTATCGAGCTGATAACTTGTGATGTTAGTGCACTTAAGGCATGATCTATCTGTGATAGCGTACACTTTTCATACTTTTTTATTGCCTAGATATACTGCTCGAACAGATCTGCGACGCATCATGGAAATGAAAACACATCGCTAATTACGCCTTCTAGTGTAAACAATATAACTGTCGACGCTTAGCAACAAATAACCTATTACAATTGATTTGACATTTAACTCATTTCCCCTTTTTTTGTTTAAAAAATTAATTGTATTGAACTTGATGTTATACTGTAAATAGGGGAGATCCGTAATAGAGTTGAGACAGCTTTTGTCATATACAGTATGTTTGATTATAAAAAGTAGTATAAAATTGTTACTGGTAAAAAGAAAAAGGGCCAAACAATAAAAAATCGCACCCTTTTTGTTACGTCACACGATATTTTAGGTCGTGAGAGCTGTCACACGTATGGACAGCATGCCATACTATTCAAATAGATAGAGTAACTTGTTGGTAAAATTTTGGGGTTTTTTGGAGGCTACGCCTGCTCTAAGTAACAGGAGTATTCAAAGTGTAATTGTCGAAGCTGTCTTTTTCATCTATGCAAATGACCATTTCTTTGAAACAATGTTAGCAAAAAAAAAAAAAAAAAATTGTTGGGGTTTTTTTTTTGTTTTTGGTGTAATTGAAAAAAAATAAGGGGGTCACATAGCATATGAAATACCAACCAAATAATGTCCAACAAAGTTCTGCAAAACCTTTTTAAGGTGGTTGGAAGTTTTCGTGCTGCTTGCATCAAAATATTCACCACAACATCACAAGGTGGAGTCGACCTTTGCAAGCTGTCTTCCTTTGCAAATGACATTTGACACAATGTTGCAAGCATTCACTCGTACTACATGAATCATTGCACTTGATCAATTTATAATACCAATAGCATCAGTTCAGTTGATATTGATCGCATAATCTAATTACTTTGTTAAGTATTCAGTCATTAAGCCTATCTTCTATATACAAACATCCTTTGAATTACCGTTCATAATACAATCAATTAAATAATATAACTTTGTCATTCACACATCAGTTATGAATAAGTATTTACCTTCTACGGATGATCAACATTTTTCAAAGGCTTAAAAAAACCAGGTCAAATCAATATATTATGTATTATTTCTAATTACATTACGTCTTTGACCTACTTTCGTAAGCTTTTTCAAAATATTTTTAATTACATTACGTTTTTGACCTACTTTCGTAAGCTTTTTCAAAAGCTTAATAATTCTGTCAAATTTATATAATATAGCATTGTTAATTACTTACGTTTTTGACCTACTTTTGTAAGCTTTTCAAAAGCTTAATAATTCAGTCAAATTTAGATCATGTATTATTGTTAATTACATTACGTTTTTGACCTACTTTCGTAACATTATATTCAATTATAGCATCAATATAAATATGGGATGCACAAAGATGTAGCAGACGCTGTACACTTAATAAATCTTGCAGTGTTTTCAATATCAAGGAACAGAAGTATTTTTGTGATTCACTATATTAAGTAAAGACTTCAATGCTTATAAAATCAACGTGATATGTTTTCGAGCATGCAATTCTGGCAGATGAACGTGTTTTATGTTAGGTTTTCATCAAAAGAAGTAATTACAGATATTACATGTTACCTGTGCATTCTCCAATATTTTAACTGTATGACTTCTTTTTATCGGCGTTTGATTAAAACGAGTATTGGAATAACTTCGACGAGACAGTTTTGATGTTAAAATGTGAGTAATGAACCAGACTATTGAAATGTTTTCTTATTTTACTAAAGAAACTCAACTC
This sequence comes from Saxidomus purpurata, assembly GCA_022818135.1. NCBI lineage: Eukaryota > Metazoa > Mollusca > Bivalvia > Venerida > Veneridae > Saxidomus > Saxidomus purpurata. The sequence goes on from JAFMSR010000012.1 coordinate 8,306,713, forward strand.
GGACATGAAAACCAGAACTTTCCGCATATAACCTATACTATCACATAATCATTTGCTGCGGTATAAAGTAATAGACGTAAATGCTTTCAAATGATATTTTATTGTAGTACTGTGAAAGCTAGATAAACTAAATAACACTATTAACTTAAAAGTAAGTGAGCAGCTGAAAATAATAATTTATTTTCATTTGATGTAGTAACTTTGAACTGCAACAATTGCAGTCTACAGTCAACCACAGGTGGCCGGCGCGGGGTTTGGACCCCCATCCCCCCAGAGGCCCCTCTACAACCCTGGTACCCCATATACTGATATATCAAAACAAAATATTAAAACAAAAAAATTTTTTTCACTATATACATATAGTAGTAAAGGTATAGCACTATCGGGTCCGGAAATCACGAAAATATACACTGACCTTATTCAACAAGGCCGTGTGTTCATAATTTCTGACCGATTTTCAAAAACTTGGTCTTGTTCAACGAAGAAATAAATACTCTGTAACATTTTGCATATATTTGGTCCATAAATAGCTCTCGCAAAATGCAGCGAGCCAACAAACTTGTAAATTTCAGTTTACACTACAATGTGACCGCTGTTACATTACGTTCGATTCAGTACACAATTTCTTAACACTTCGTGATTCCCAACCCAGACCGACGTAAATCAAAAGAAAATCAACTTTGAAAAGACTTACCATCGACGAATTTAACATCACTTAGGTATACAACGTACTAAGTGTCACTTGTTTACAATCCTGGTCAAGTTGAATACTACGCGGCCATGATGACAGCGGTGACCCGAAGGACTTGTATAAACTCCGTACAATTTCGTTTTGCAAACAAATCTTTTAATAAATACCAAGTAACATGAAAAATAAACTAAAATATTATATAAAGTAACTAGTATTTACTTTATGAGAAAGAAAAAGAGACAAATTTGTAATAATAAAAAGATATGTTTTGAAAACGGGATTGTACGGAGTTTATACAATGCTATCCGGGTCAATGCTGTCATCATGGCCGCGCAGTATTCAAAGAAACAAGGATTGTAAATAATGGATACGTAGTGTGTTGTAAACATCGCTTTCATTAAATTCGTCGATGGTAAGTCTTTTCAAAGTTGATTTTCTTTTGATTTACGTCGGTCTGGGTTGGGAATCACGAAGTGTTAAGAAATTGTGTACTGAATCGAACGTAATGTAACAGCGGTCACATTGTAGTGTAAACTGAAATTTACAAGTTTGTTAGCTCGCTGAATTTTGCGAGAGGTATTTATGGACCAAATATATGCAAAATGTTACAGAGTATTTATTTCTCGTTGAACAAGACCTAGTTTTTGAAAATCGGTCAGAAAATGAACACACGGCCTTGTTGAATAAGGTCAGTGTATATTTTCGTGATTTCCGGACCCGATAGTGCTATACCTTTACTACTACATGTATATGTATATAGTGAAAAAAAATTATTTTTTTTGTTTTAATATTTTGTTTTGATATATCAGTATATGGGGTACCAGGGTTGTAGAGGGGCCTCTGGGGGATGGGGGTCCAAACCCCGCGCCGGCCACCTGTGCAGTCAACGTAAATGAATTAAGTGAAAACAAAACTAATTTTGCCAAATTGAAAAGATTTTGACCGAAAATTATTATCAGCCAATCGGAACTAATACGGCAAATATAAAATTACTTTTCAAAGTGACAAATCTGCAGTTTTTATTAGCTTATTTCTCTGATTTGTTGACAAAAATGAAAATGACCATATAAAAAAGATGGGCAGTTATTTTTTACTATGATATTCAACTAAGGGGTTTCACTAAATTTAACAGAAATATAATTGTTATGCAGATTTCTATATTTTGTTGTAACTTTGGTAAACTTTCGAATTACTAGGATGGTTTATTTGAACATAATGCTAGCATTCACTTTTATCCTGAAGATACTCCATTAGACAAACATTATATTCTTCTCACAAATAAATACAAACAGGCATTGATGTCATATTGGCCGCATCCGTGTTCTGTTTTATCTTAAAGTGATGGTGACATATGTCCTTCCTCGTATTTTTGTTTCTTTTTAGCGCAAACGTGTTGTCAGAAAGCTGTCCTTATTTTTGCTTTACCATTGAACAAAATCTGCGCTTTATTTATAGCTAGAACTTTCGATATAAAAATCAAAGGTAGGAATGCTTTTACAAGTTACGATCAACTTTGTAGTTATGACATCTTTTTGTTAATAACTGTGCAGCAGTCATCGTAGCATCCAAAGTTATCACGAGACTTAAAACATGCGAGACTTTTTTCAGTTGGCCAAAGTTTATACTATAATTTGTTTTGCCATACAAACAATTTCTGAGCTTTTTTAATTGTAAAAACATTTTTTTTTGTCAAAAGTTAAAAAAACATATTTGCTCATACATGAAAGAAACTTATGTGCTAATATTTGTTTTTTTTTAAAGACGAGGAAACAATAACATTTTTTAGAAAAGGTGATCGGCGCAATTTTGAGTATATGAAAGCGATTGGGAGTTAGATTCAATAGAAAACCGTTCTGTCAAGTTTAAATTTTATTCGGTCAGATGGAGCCAAAAGTCACAGAGTGAGAACAAATTTGCAAACTGACCGGAACGCGAGCCCACGGCACTTCCCTTACAGGGAATTCGAATTCTCTTCCGACTGAGCTAACCGGCCGATTACACGTCTTGTCCCCAAATGTGATTAAGTCCGTACTGTGACATGCGCATCAGGGAAACAAAGTTAATCCTTGTTTTTAATCAAATATAAAACTCGAATTATTGACCGTTATTCAGTGGTCGAGAATGAATATTTACTACATACATATAATTAACATTAGTTAGTTTGGTGGTTACAATACATTATGTTTATAGATATAAACTATTTGCGTACTAAAATTATAAAACCATTCAAGAAAGTCTGAACACGCAAGAGTATTTTATTGACCTTTTTCATTCGGTATTATCAAAGGTGCCTCATAGAGTGAATTTCTTAATTCAAAAAAATGTTATACATTCTACTTGTAATTAAAAGAAATCACCGTTTAATCCGAATTATTGGACGCTTTATTCTACCAAAGAGATTTCCTAATAAGACATTACGTGTCATGAAAGGGGTCATGTCTTTGAACTGTCTTCTATAACAATAACGTACAGTGTTAAGTCTTTTTTCACTAAAATTCTACATTTTAATGTGATAAGTAATCCGGTAACGTTATTGTGTTTTTTTCTCAAACAAAAATAACAAAAATATAAATAATCAGCGTTTAGCTTACGATTACGTCAGAGACATAAAATATCTAAATTACCTAAGTTAATATCCGCTTAAATTTTAGCTGCTCTGTTACTATTTTCACAAATGGAAGCTTGTCTTCTTTAGTAGCTATTTCGTATTGCAAATCTGATGTTAAGGATAGTTTAGAACAAGCATAAGGCTATGCTGCCCGGGCATTATATCATGGTATACGTACATTAGTCTTGGTGACTGAGCATATCAACTACTGATTCTGAACAAATTGCAGGTTGAACTGAAATGTTTCCTGTCCCTAATTAGTTCTCCAGCATTCAATTACTTAAATCACGTAACAGGCCGAGTGCATAAAGTTTCGTATCTTAGCCTAAATAAATAAGTATTCAGCCCAAATCAGTCGAAGATGTCTGTATCAAAAGACAACAAAAGTGCCTACGAACTCCGCATACTTTTATTTTGTATTTGAACATTATGTTTGTATTCCTATTGACATAGACATTTGTCTCCCTTTCTAAAATCTCTAAATGCCTACATTTGTAAAATAGTACCATTTTCTGTTTCTATATGTAATTTGTCATTTTTGTATATGAAAAAGCCAGACATTAAAAGAGTAAACTAAAATAAATATATGCGTAATCGTTCTTCCTTTGGAAATTCTTTTAAAAAAGTATCCTTAATGGACACATACATACATTTATGAATTTTAATGAAATACTCCGGAAGCTATCTACATGTACATTGAACTGAGATACAATTAAATTATATTTTAGTGAATTGTTTATTTTTCAAAGCAAAATGTGTAGGTGCTCTCGGGTCATAATTGACTTATCCTCTTTCAAAAGTACCCAATATATTCTGAAACAATTTTATTCTGAAACACAATACATTGTTTATGGTTCATAAAGCTACCAGGAGAGCGTTTATTTCTCTGTGACTCCATTAAGTGTGCAATATGAAAAAGAAACAATACATATCATCCTATCTTTAATATGTGATGTAAGTTTAAAAGACTGATATAATATCAGTAACAATTTTTTCAAGTTGAAATGGTAATAGAGTTTACTAAACACTAAATCCAAATAATATGTAAATGCACGAAATAATATATGGCGGTTGCTAAATAACCAAATCACAAGGTTAACACATATATTATCAATTACTGAAGTTATTTTCACATAGCTTCGTTCAATGCCACCACTTCCTCCCATATGTCCTATAAAGTGTCCCTTATTATTTTCTACAATAGTGTGAATACATTTTTATTTCGGATGTCTCTTTCCGTTGAAAGGAACACCTGAAACTGTTCTTTGTTCCGTATGTTTTTTTACATACCGTAACACAGTATGTGGCAAAACAACCTGACATTTGTTGCTTGTTTTATTGCAGTTATATATCTGTAAATCTTGTTACACCAAGTTCTGACAAAACTGTTTTGCATTAACAACTCTTTCGTGCACAATGTCAAACAGCATCCTACAATAGGATGGAAAAGTGGAAACCACTTATTCGTAGCCTGAAGTACCTAATTACTGCTCGGGGTTGATAACACCCTCACCGTGTTGAACTAATCCACATACCTTTAAACATAAAAATACTTGCTCCAATGTATAACGCAAGTAAATGCTCGTCAATAAGTATTGGAATTATATTTTACCATTTAAGATATGCCCAAGACTGTAATTGCTTTGAAAACATATAAATAATGAGTTATCCTGAGTCACTTCTCTTTATGGAAAGATATAAATTAAAATATTACTTAACGGAAGGGATGGATTCTCAGTTTTTTAAAAATTGATTTTCAATGGGAATAAAACTGTGATACAGATTTATTTATTTTAGATATATAACTGTGACAATTTTTTTTTTCAAGAATTAATATCTTTCTTAAAACTATGATAACTACTTATAAGGGTAATATAACTCAAATTTATAGTGACGTTTTCAAATCAAATAATATATTCACTCTCCATGTACATAACCAGACAACACTGACTTATATTTTCAAATTGACAGAAACTTTAAGACACTTCTAATATTAAATTCAAAATTGTATATCATAGTTACTGCATGCCAAATTTTGTTCTGGCTTAGTTTTCAATAGGCAAGGAAGACATAGAGGCGACACGTGAGCACATACATAGTCTTATAGCTCCCATATAGTTAGCAAGAAACTGATATTTTTCAAAGTATCTATGGCTCCAAAGAACTTGTTCAAGTTCAATGGTACAAATCAAATGAGTAAACGAAAGGTAAATATTTTAATTACATGGATGTCTAGGCGGGCTTGTATTAACTGAAAATTGGCACTGGTGTGCCACATTAATGCACTGTTATACTGGGGCAATTTGGCTGAACTTTGCTGTTCTGGTAGTCACTTCACCAAAACATGTGTATTTAGCTTTATTCAAGGCATGAAATTTTACATTAAATATATATAGAAAGTACACTTTTTATTGACGGACATGTCTGTCGTTCTTGTCTAGGAGAAGAGTGGTTTACGGGGGTTCAAAAGAACTTCAAACTGCCCATACATTGTACATGTTACAGTAATTCCTTTGTAAAAAAAAGTTTGAAGTTTTGGATGGAAATATTTTTACTGCACCGAGTGAAGTTTCTTGAATCTGAACGTCAGACAATACTAATTTTTAACAGCCAAGCGTCTTTTTTTACACTTGATTATTCTTTTTATTCCGCCGGCGTGATGAAATTGACACACTTTTAACTGTAGTTTGAACATCGTGCATTTCTATGTTTAGTCATTTCATAGATTTAGAGACAAGGTGTTCCATCTTTATTCATCACCATCATCATCACCATCATCAGCATCATCATTTCACTGAAATTACTGTGTTGTGTTGATTTACATTAGCTTTTTTAAGAGAATGTTGATGTATGTTTTACTGATTATAACAAAATAATCAATCAAATAATTGGCTACAAAACTTTTATCATGTTTGAAGAACGGACAATAAGCCATATCCGATCATCTTTGACATGACAAATGTATCTTGCAACAACTGAAATATTTCCGCTGCAAGATGGCAACAGATCCATTATACCGATAGAGGGGCAAATTGTGATGTTTTCCCTTAGTTTTTATAGCCTAATACTAATATTATACAAATATATCAACACATATAATATCGACTAGTTCTCCCAATAGAACCTAACATTAAAGATAATGTGTTTGAACATGCATCCTCTATCAGACGTGATACTTCACAACCAGTTTTCTGACATGTTGCACTCTCTCTCTCTCTTTATCCAGTAGTCTATCACAGATAATATTTTAGACACAATGCAAATACACTTTATATGTACTATCATTCTGCAACTAGATGTAAACAATACTTTATCTACAGACACGTAATCCCCAGCGACCTGCGGTAGACACTATGTAATTTATTTTTATTAGCTTAAACAGGCCATAATCATCCACTTTGCACAACATTCCAGTCATCCTGCTTTTCTGCTTTACAGTTTAAACGGAATATATTGCGTTTATGTATTTATTTATTTGTTAACAAAGTTAGTTTATCTGACAATTTGATATGATCTAGATACAGTAAATTCGTTAATTTTCGCGTGACGACAATTTCGCGAATTGTAAGCAGACTTTTGAATTCACGAAAAGATAATTCTCTGATAGTAAATCTATGTGAAATGAATCTTTCGTGATATTTTTAAGTTAGTGGAGTGGGGAATTCGCGAACACAGCGAAAATTAATTCATCGCGAATATTAAAGTTCCATGAACACTTTAAACTCATTATATAGAATAATGAATTCTTGGGCAGGATAATGAAAGCACTGTGTTCTATTTACTCTGATCGCCTTTCTTTCGTTTTTATGACGCTTCTTCAAGACAAAACATGTGATCAGAAATCGTTGCTAATGTTTTGCAATATCATAGAAAAAATACAACACTGACATGTAATTTCGATTTCGATTGCAGTTTGAAGCAGTTAGTTACCTACAAGTCACTGTATCATGAAATATAAATTTGAAAACAGACATATAGACAAGTTCCTTTAAATATTTGGACTTCAAAACTGATATATTTTAGCAATATCTACTATTCTTTAGCATATTCGTATTTCATCATAGGGTGTTGTACTTTATAAATGTTTTTAACCAAAGCAAACATACAAATATACATTTTGCTTAGTTAAGTAAATTAGCCTGAGATTTTTTTTGTCTCGGATTTACTTTTTTATATTTGATTTATAATAATGATATACATATAATTACGACTCAGCAAAATACAGATTTTCAAATGTTGCGACCTATTATATATAGTCACTAGTAACTATTCCATGTATTTAAAATAAAACAATAAAACAATAACAAGCTACAATCGATTGTGCCAATCATGCTCTGTCAACTGGATAAAGTACGAACTTTCAGCAATTACATTAATCTATACTACTTAAGTACACAGAAGCCACGCACGCAGCACAGGTAATTGCAACTTATATTCTCATATTTCGCAGCATTACAACATAGCTTTAATGCCGCCGCACATAAACTATAATTCTTGTATTTGCATATAGCCCTTTTAAAATAATCGAAGCCATACAAAACTGCAAATAACATGAAATGGAACAAGCACGCAAGGCAACTTACACATTTTTGTTAAAATTTGTTTATACCTTTGCGTATGACTCGACAGTGGTCACGGGTATTAAAATATAAAAAATACAAATTACTGCGAATTAAACTGGGAATATTAATTTTGAAAAGCCCAGTTGGTCTGTATAAGACGAGAAGTTCAGAGATTTTAAAAGAGACCAATGACACGACGACTACTCTTTGAGCCATACGTCAAAACGTTGTCAAGCCAGATGTTCATGCAATTTTCCTACGCAAGCAGCTAGCAAATAAATGCATATTCCATATTCTTAAGCCACACCAACTATCCTAGTCTTTACTTACTCTGTACATATTTTATAACATTTCGCTGGAATCGTTCTGAAAAAAAGTGCACGAAGAAGCAGTATTATTTAATAACCATAAATTATGCTGAAACAAAAAAAACTTATGGTTCTAGTTTCATTGATTCCACAAGTTGAACATGTCGACCTCTATTTGTTGTTTATTGTGCATGCCCTGTAATTATTCCGCAACATTTTGTGTCGGTTCTTTACACACTCGATTTGTTTTTCATGTTAAATCTCACTATGTTTATAGTTCTGCACTAAACTGAAACAATGTGAAAACGTCAATCAATCACGCTTGGCAGACCTGGGTACAAGGTAATACTTTTAGCAGTACGAATTATATTACCAAATTATATAAGTAACATTAATGACATAGTTCAAATCGTTATACAACCGGGGGTTTGAAATGCCATTTATATGCCTAGGGCGTGATACAATTGGGAATTTGAAAGGTCATTTATATTAAAGCAAACTCTAAAATATTGCCTTTCGCTCGCTTTAGCCGATCGAACTTATACGGACTACATTTTGAAGAGAAAAACATTGTCTTTAAGTACAACTCTAAGTTCGATTTCCCTATCCTAGCTCTTATATGAGCTATGTAGAAAAATGTTTTTATTAAACTTCGTTGCCGATTTGGTTGGTTGTTTGCCACGAAGTTTAAGAGTTCGGTTTCTAAAAGAACATACATAATGACAATATCATAAGCTACGAACATTCAATAGGTTACATATGTAGTTTATCAAGATTCCAATTTATGTTTCATTCCTGATCCTCAGGTGTAAAACATCTTGGATTGCTAAGTATTACTTTTGACAACAAGGCAGTACTGTTTAGATATCCATCATAGTATCTACCGTATTCATGTTAATTTTACAGGTCAGCCGTTACGTGAAACAGGTGTAATGCTCTTTTAATTATTTTACGATGATGTTGTGTCAAAACCTTTTACAAATAAAGTGCCAAAAATGATTATTGTTACTTAGAATTATTAATGGCATTTGCTTAATTACTCCGTTTCCATTACATATCTATGTGAATAACGAACTTATGTATTCCCACCGTTTTGACACGAGGTTCGTATGTTCTCTAAGCAGACGGAACGCACGATATGCCTGATATGTCTCTTCCTATCTGTTCTACAATCCTATCTATTTTGGAATGTATTTACTCTTTTGTCATCTGGAGCCGATTTCATAGGAACAAAACTGTTCAAAGGCGTCTTTGTATCTTGTCAACATCGTGCAAACCAATAATGATAAACAAACTAAAAATTTGTCTTGGCTTTACGACCTCGTGCAAAATTATAGCGAAGAAATCAGGAGGCGAGAAAAATTCGTGTTAGACGCTGCAAAGCACCTTGTAATAAGTGTGCTTCGATACCGTGCACAAAGTATGGAGCAACAAACCCCTTGATAGAGAAGTTCTTTTGGATCTAAATAAAGTTCATTTCATTTTTGAAACATGAGAAACTAAGTTACTATAAAGAATCCCAACCGACTCACTGTATGCTTAATCATAGGGTTGTCACCTCAGTAAATTTTATCCTCGAAATACAAAATTTATTTCCTGATTTTATGCACTCAATGGCCGGAACTAAATACATGTAACTTGAAGCTGTTGTAATCATTCATCTCACATGAACTAATATTTGAATCGTGGCCATTCTGACAATTTTGGCTCCGTTTACTTGTAGAAAGCTCCTGGTATTTCTAAAACATTTACTCCGATGTTAAAAATTGACAAAAAAATTAGGCCATGGTCGCATCAAAGGCATCATCCGTTATATAGTCATTCCGTCTTTTTTCCAATGAATGCTTCTAAAACAGCCAAGTTCAAATTGTACTAATAAATCTCAACAACATTTGCGTTATTGCAGTCTAGTCAAACTTTGTAACTTTATGATAACCCCTTTGTTAAATTTTGATCAATCAGAATTATACCAATTTTGTTGCCTTTATATAATTTATACATAAAGGGAAGTGTGTACCTCACCATAGTTGGAAGATTAGTTCTTCTACGTGTAAGGGATTAGTTTATATGTTTTATCTTTTGAGGTAAAGACAAAAATGACCTATATTAAAGTAACTATTATGTTTCAATTGTAGCTATCTTTTTTCTCTCTAAAAGCACTGGATTTGGGAAACGTTTTCTTGAGAAAACAGAAAAATGCTGTATTTTGCGTACAATGAATTCATATCATACACGTAGGTCCTGATTCCAGCTACTTCAAACGATAACTTCCTAACCGTTCTATCGAGCTGAATGACTAAAACAATGACACAATTAACTTTGATCATGCTGAACTCAAGCTACTATTGTAATATCCTGCCGGTATCTTTTCTTCCGCATATTTACGATGGATTCCTCAATGAAACAAACCAATGAAAAGTAAACAAGGAACACGCCGAATTCATTAGCAGCCTCATTCTTCGTCTGGTACTTTCATTGTTTGTATAACTATAACTTTACTGCACCTGACAAATTATAATGTTCTTAACTGTGTATGATATACAGTAAAACCTGTGTTAAACACTCGTCTAAGAAATACAACAAAATTGAGCTGCTTAATACAATTGTATTATTTTTCTATGACCGTTTTCGATGTAAAACACTGACTGCTTTAATGTGGAAAAAGACAGACAGGTAACTGGAATTGCAAGCAATAAAAGAATCCCTACCGGTTTAAAGAAGCTTCACTATATATATATTTTGTTGTCAATATAACTTAATCTTAGGTCAATGATTATAAATATTTTATGAATTAAAAAAGTGATTTGTCTGTGAGAATCATTTATATAATTTATTCAACAGACCTGGCACATCAGCAGATTTTTAAAGTGAAAAACACCGAGACAATGGTGACTGCACAGTCAGGCACTAGATGGTTGGTAAAATCTGTTTCAACACTGATCAAGGTTCATGCATTGGCGTAACAATGCATTGGTTAATAGTTAGCATAATGTCTTCACTGTACTTATCTACACACAGGATTTAACAGACTATTACTCTTGGAGTTATTGCAGAATCCGCAATGTCAGTGTTATTTTAACTATTTCTGTCGACATAAAATCACAAGTTCTACCCGACAAAACAATTAAATAACGTGCATAAATTCACATGCCAAGTTTCATGAACCTAACTTAAGTGCTTATTTAGGTATATCAGAATCAAGTGTATCCTGATAAACAAATAGACGAACATATGATAAAGCGGACGTTGTGCGATTATTCTTTCAATATTTCTTTGATCTTTTTATCTCAAAAATGCAATGTTTCATCCAACGAAACAAATGACACAGACAGGCGGATACACGGCGGGTAAAATCTGAGACTGATAATGCCCAAACACTTTTAAACACAGCACCAACCAACAGTCAGACCCTCAAAAAAAAAAATGACTCATCTAGCCATGAGAAAAATAGCAGACAATGCAAAAACTGCAGCACTAGTATTCAAAATGAGGCCCGTGTGCTCACAATGTTTTCTATGATGTGATCTAAAGCTACCTAGAATTTACCAAAACAAACATTCCGGTCAATTTTCATGACGATCAGATACAAAATGTTGCCGTTGGAGTGTTCTTGAAGTAATTAAAGACAGACAGAAATACGAAGGACATGAGGCGATTACAATAGCTCACACTGGGTACGTCATTTCTGTTATTTTAGCTACACTCGCCCCTACTAACACTAAGTGCTTTGGTTACTTTACGGATAAAAAGACTAATGAAGACGATGATAGAATTACCTGTAAATAAAACAATAATAACTTGTCAGTTATAAAAAACGAAGCATTACAAAAAATGTTGTGCATTCACGCCAGGACGAACCTACAATATGTTTTAAATGATGTACCGTAATGTTTGCTTGAACGGTAGGGAGTTTCCTTCCCTGTCGATATTTATTCTTACATAGAATACGTCACAAATAAATTACCACTGTAAAATGAATAATTTAATGTTTCATATGCTATACTAATAGACATCGTGACACATCACATTTAATGTTTGTAAACAATTAGAAATACAGTTTGATAACTTTTTATCAGAAAATAGATAACAATTAATCATGCACGATAACTCTGAAACTTATACAGTCGGGCGTGACTAGGCGTCTTGCTTTTAAAAGTTACTTGAGCACAATCTAATGCTCAACACAAACTCATGTTCAAGTAATATGAATATATCTATTTAGAATGTCGGGTTTAATATATATATACATAAGCTAAAGAACATACCTTCTTATTATTGTTATGAAACCCGACTTTGTAAAAAGGTATAACTTGACTTGACTTTATATTACCTGAGCATGATTTCTTGTTACGCATGAGATTATGCTCAAGAAACTTTTGTTAGCGCGGAGCCTGAATGCGATTAACCCAACGCTGGTGCACAGCAATGATAATTTTCTGTTTATTCTTACCCAGATTGCCGGTAAATCTATTAACACTTACGCACTTACTGAGCTTCAAAACAAGTAATTATGTTTGAAAAATGCATTTGAAGCATGATTAATTGTGCATAGTATGTATTTTCATAAACTTTCTATGATAAATGTCTTGTAAGTTTAAAGTGAACTTGGAAGAGTTTCGTAAAATACGTATTATTAAGTTCTGGTATGTAATCATAACCAAATTCTTTGTTATACAAAACTGCAGGTAGTGAATATGTAAATAAATCGGTTATTAGTGTTAAGAGACTTTTAGAAGAGTTTTGGTTTGCATTTTTACAAAATAATCCAGATGTTATGTTATGCAACTGAATAGTGTAATTCTACGTATATATATATATATAATAATATTACATATATATATGTATTACCAAAAGTGATTCTCAGAAATAATAATTAATCTAGGTTGGAAACCTGTTGTAGATTTAAGCATTGTTTTGAAATGGAGAAATATTTAAACTGTGTCAAAAGTGTAATTTATAAAAGAGATTGAACTCGTTTCAAATGTTCAGCTACTGTACTAATTATTGAAGTAGGTAGATTTGGAAATATTGACAGGAATGATAAAATGCGCACAAAATGTAAACTGAATGTAATAGAAACGGGGTATCATTTTCTTCTGATCTAAGGCAACTATGTTTACCAAAACACTATTGTTCTTGGCCAAATATTCAATATCAACGTATAATGAAAAGTAAACTACTTTTATATAAACAAGTTGTCAAAATTTGCATATTTGGCAAGTAAAATGCACAGTGCGTAATTGTAATTGAACGATGTAATATTGCTTAATATGATAAAGTTATTGTTATGGGTCATTTTTGATGATAGAGTATCGATCAATTGTATATACAAATGTTCGCTTACACTTATGGATCTTGATGCATGCTTGAACAAATTATATAATTATGACTTGAACTCTTACACCATATTTGCCTCAGTTCGTAGGTCCAATGCACAAGTCAAGCTTGCACATGTATTTCAAATATTTCTACTTTCTCGATAGCTTCTTTGTACAGTTTACTAGCAGCACGACAAGGTTCGTGTAAACCATGGTCATATGTCCATTTTGAGGTCATGCACTTCTAAGTCATCATGTATTTTTACCATTCAACGTTTTGTACGCATAATGTGACTTTTAAAAATTATTGTAAAAGGACAAAAAAGCGACGTTATCTAATCTACTTGCTTTCTTTGTTCAAAGTCATCATATTTGAAATGGATTGAGTTACTATTTCATATCTTCACTTTTTGTCATAATGTCTAGATGTCCAGTACGTCAGGGTTAGTAAAGTGCAGAAAATCATCCTGGTAATTGTTTCTCTTGCACTGATTGAAGACACATCTGCTTCAAAGAATTGAATAATTTGTTATGGAGTTTGAATTTCTTGTGTTTCCTCCTCTACCATGTGTCTGATATTAACGAGCAAACAATTTGCTCAGCGTTATTCTTTAAGCCAGTAAAGCAGAAAACCAAAGAATTTAGAATTTATGTGAAACTGTTTGCCTCCAGCATTCACCACTTGAAACGAAAGTAGGTTTAATATAGTCTAAATGGATTTTTTTCCTGACAAAAAGAAAATAGAAAGACGGTGAAAAAGAGAATTCCAATTATATTGCCGAAACTAACGCGTTTTTTCAAGAGCGATTAATTTCGCGTCTGTCACGGTTTAAAGTATATTTCTTGCGCTTTCAGCAAGCAAGTCGTAGTCATCCAATTACAAATCATGATGCAATTGCAAAGAAAAAGATTACTAAACTTCAAGATGAGGCTTATCATAATTGCGTTGAAAATGTTTCTGTCTTTTCCACTGACTATCACTTCTAAATTAAGTAACAACAGGTTGTTTTGTTCCTGTTGATTCTATCAATGATAGCAGAGACGGTGGTATTAACAAGCAAGTGTTTACATTTTATGAACATGAAGCTTATAATCACAAAAATTTCAAGTGTTTGTTACTAAAGGATAGTCCTATCGAAAGAAATAAAAAATAGACAAATACTCAATATATGTTGTCATTACGAAGCTTTTAAATTAGCAAAATTTGCGCGTTTTATGTCGACTCGTGGTCAGTGAGCCAACAACACAAGTTGCACGTGCGTTAAACGCCCACGAACATTCTATTTGACGTCACGAACATTGAAAATGTGTAAACTGATTCAAAATAATGATATTCTTATGCTTTTCTTATTATGAAGAAAATATCCAATTTCAGTTTTTGTGTTACTTTAATTATACCGGACAGAACTTTTGTCCTTAAGTATTATACATGTATATCCACGTTCACCTGGCCCTCAATACACCATTCATTGAAACATTCTTTAATAGGAGAGCGTTTTCCTACTTAAAATGCTTCTTTTAAAATTTAAATTTCTGTGTTAAAAAGTTAGTGCAGCTAAATAGTCAGCAATAATTAAGACCGTGCCAAATACACTGAGCATTTTAAGTTCGATTGAATAATTCATATGAAATTACATGTGATGATAGATATACACATTCTGTTGCAAAGGAAAGTGTGCACTTAGGGTTTTTTGTTAATTTTATGTATTATTTTAAACAGAAATGATATTATATAATTTAACGTATCGACACTTAGAGCAATGTATGTTTAATTGCATGTGCATTAATATATCTTTCAATCGATAGCAAATGGTGTATAAAAGTAGTACTCGAAATTTGAGAACTACAGTATACGACGAATCAAAATGGAGATATTTATAATAAAAAAGTGCACACACACTTTCTTTTGTAACTGAGTGTATATACTAAATATATTGAATGAAACATGCACAATAATCAAATTCATTGTAATTCGTAGTAACTATGCTAATTTATTCTGGTATTAAACTCTCAAACATACTCCACAGATAATATTTACCTTAGGGTATATCATTATCCTCTACAGCAATTTTCTTTATTTGTCTCAAGCTAATATTAATGCTCAAAGTTTGGTTTTTTTATTAAATTATCTGTAGAATTATGTGATGATAGGACCCAATGGGAAATTACTGCTAATTATTCTTAGGTGTAAGATATTAACACAAGATAATAATTTGTGTTAATCATTGTGCATAATTGATATTTAAATGCAAATGTTAGTTAGTTCTACCGACTATGTCTATGCTATATCAGTCAATATTATAGATTGCTGTTTGATTTGAAATATTATTATTATCATTAGTATTATTGGTGGATGTCGTGGTGGTAGTGATGATGTTGTTTTGATAACAATTATTATATAAAAGTAGTAGTAGTTTTATCAATGTTCTAACGACTATATGCATGCGTGCTTATTCTAGCATGTTTGAAGGGCAGTGGTTCCAGACCAGTCACTGTGATTTAATATCGTGCAAAAACTAAGAATGTTTGTGAAATACGTTAATTTTATATTTTTCAAACTTTGTAAATTTTACAATTGTTCTGGAAAATGCTTCTTGTTATTTACAATTCGTCTTCTCAGTGCCGCATACTTTCCTGGTACATTTTAATCCTGAATCTGTATACAATGTACTGTCTCGGTGCATTTCCCCTTACTCCAAAACACCATATATCAACCCTTTTTGTTTTGTTTTTGTTTTTCTTTACCTTTTCTAAATTCAAATGTGATTTAATATATTTTGACTAGATACCTTGTCTACTTTTCATTTGAGACAGTTTCCATGTTGCGTGAAATTATAGCTTTAAGACAGTGAGGCGTGCTGTTTAATCCCCCTACCTTATGTTGAGATTATCAAACAAACAAAAAACAGAAAATATGGCGTCGTGGAATACATAGCATTAAAGCTCATTGTTGTAACTACACCTTTTCGGCGATACTTGTATATGGTTTATAAATGTAACAATATGGTAATAAAGATTTGTTTGTCATGCTCTTTTCTTTTTATGGATATGATTTTCTCTTTGTCATGATCTTTTCTTCTTATGTATAACTTCGTATGTATTGTGCTACATCAATTCCTAAATGATCAAGTTCTAAAATATTTTAACTTAATAGTGATAAAGAAAATATATTTATTGAATGCAACTAGAAAATTTAATGGTAAATGTAATTTTAAATTCCAATTCAAAATTAGCTTAGCTTGCTGCTGCAATTATTTTTTATAAAAATGTGATATGAAAGCGGCAAAGAGAGCGTTTCCTTTGACCAAGTTCCAACAATCTGTCGGAAATCTTCATTACAAATTTGATCTGGTATGTAACATTATCATAATAACTGCTTTTTGTGAAGTTTATACATTCCGTTTGTTACGGCAATTTACTGCATGGTAACAAGATAAATAATTATCATTCATTACTGCAACACTGTTTTATATCTAAGTCGGGAGTTCACAGCTGTTATCTCAACAAAAGGGTACAATCTTTGCTGTTGTATTTCCTTCTGCTGCTGTTATTTCTGTTATTTTTGTATGCGCTTACCACCCGAACACATCACATTCAATCAATGAAAGGTTACAGTGATTTCAAGTCAACGACTCTAATCACGTGACAACAGAGGCGGCTGTTGCCTTCGTTGCACCTTAGAATATTGTTAAATGCAAATGAAACATATAATTTGTTTTTTTAACCACTTATGTATTTATCCAAGGTTGTTTGTCAAACCTGTTTCCGGTTCATTGGATAATGCAACCAAGTGCGAACCATTTTGCTAATATTTGGTTACATAAAAAAATCCAATTATAGATCAGAATAATTTGCAACTGGCATGCGCAAATAAGTGAATTGTACCTTGCCGCAAAAAATATTTTAATGTCTGGTGCATTTCAATTTAGTAAACCAATTACATCAACAAACCATTTCAAACCACCCGAGTTACGTAAATTCTATCTATGTTTAAGTACAAATGAGCTTACAATATATATTTTTAGTATTTGCTTTCTACCTTGCATAACTGCAGTTTCATTAAATCACATGGAATGAAGGCATTCTGTAATTATATCATAAATCCTAACGACAAAAAAGAAAAATAAGCAGTTTTGTCTAGATGTGCACACCAAGCTAAGATAAAAAGACGCCCTCACGCAGAAGTACAAACATATTAAAAATAAAAAAATAAATCTTCTGGTGAGTAGATCTCTTAATTTTTCTATTTTGATATTTCAATGTTGAAAGAAAGCATGGTTTTCATATCGAAAAAGTTATATGGATTCCAAACTAAAGTCTTCAATAGGTACAAAAGCAATTTTATCTAGGTTTGTCAAATTCTGTTCATATTAAACTGTACATACATTGCAAAACTTGAAAATTGTAAAAGCTTTCTACAAGTCTAATTTACAACAATCAGCTTTGTATTGAACATATGGTCCTGTTTTGCGATCTTTATATTACAATGTATTTAATCAGAAATTATATTGAATATTCATTACAAATGTTTCCTGAATAATTCTTACACGCTGGGGAATCTTTGAATTTACCACGTTATTCGTGCCAAGCATTCAGTGCATCGTCTAATGTATCCGGATTAAAGCTGTTTCACATAAAACTAAAAATACACAAGTTCATCATAAAAACAAATGGCGGAAGTAGTACTGTCGAGGTCCATCTTTTTTATCATCTTTGGAGTTATCATCGACGTTTCTTTCTTTCGGACTGTAGCTAACTGACTTCTTACGTCCCAAGTTAACATTTCAGTTTTGACTTTGTTTTATATCAAAATCTATATTTTCTAAAAATCAAAAGCATCGGTAACACCGCTGGATGCTCCCGAAGCTTGTCTTTTCGGATGGACAGCACACAAGTTCTGTTCTTGTAAATGAAAACTTAGCATGTTTCAATTCATTTGCATAAAAATTGTAATTGTAGACAAGCAAAATAAAAAATAATAAAGGGACGTACTTCAATCATAGTCCAAGTTAAAGTTATAATTCTTGAACTTTGCACTTCATTTTATTATCCTCTTTCATTGTGCTAAATCACTACAAGTATACTTTTACATGATAAAGGGGGATCCTTCAGAAGGAGACAAGGTAGAGTTAAGGTTATTAAACACTGCATTTTCTCTAAATACTTGTCTATCAAATTGAATACTATCAAGTAAGTCTGTTTCATGGTTGGTATCATGGTATCAATTCAATCCCTTACATATATTCAAAGATTACGGTTCTGAACACTGAATTCATTCAAAGGGAGATACCATTGTATGAAGTTGTATTAAAATCCAATGGGGTCAGCTAGAGTTATGTTTCTTGCTCACTGCACTCCCTCTCATTCTTCTCTATCAATGTATGAGGTATCAAAATTTTTAATTAATTTTTTCAACACTTTTTCAGAAATGCTCCATACAAACATACTACGTAAAGAGGGATCATTCAAACATGAAGTCAGCTTTATTTATGGTTCTTTGTCATTGCACTTTCTCTCAATGACTTCCATCAATGTGTGAAGAATAAACTCAATCCCTTACATACTTTTTGAATCATGCTCCAGACAAGACCGAGGAGGGAAGGAGGAAGAGACAGACGTTTCCCCCTTCTGAGATCATAAAATAAATGTTCTGGAAAAGATGCTTAGAATTATGTTCTACACAGTTGAAACGACCACCTAGTAGCATCTCGAAAAAGTTATTTGGACAAAACAAGAGCTGTCCATAAGTACAGCAAGCAATTTTATGTAGGTTTGTTTGCTAATAAAACAAAACTTTTATCAGTGTAATAGCAAAACATGAAAATTGTACTAAAGCTATTACAAGTATAAACTAGGACAATCAGCTTTGAATCATGAACAGTCAAATTCTATAACTATAGATTTCAATTTTTAGTAAATTATATTGTTTGATTACAAAATTTTCCCTGAACAATTCTTGCAAGGTTTGATATTTAACTACCACGTTAGTGAAGCATTACTGTGATATCGTGCATGATATCCGATTAGCTTGCACATGAAAACTTTAACACAATTTCTCAAAAAAACAAAAGGGCCAGTAATTTGGGTCCATCTATTTATCATCTTTAGTTAACAACGACGTTATTTGTCTTTCGGACTGTAGTGACTGACCTCTTAAGACCCAATTTAAAATTTCAGTTTTAGTAATATCAAAACAAGTGGTTACTGAGATATGTGCATGATAGTACCCTAGCAGGCAAAACTTTAACCGAATTTTCAAAGTCAAACAAGGGCCTTAATTAGTACTAAATTTATACAAGAGTTATCTGCATAAAACTTGTAATGTGTAGACACGCATAGAGACATTAACGTATCAATCATAGTTCAAGTCACAGTTATATTATTTGCACATGTGGTTACTTCATTGTGCTCACTGCAAGATATACTTTTGCATGATAAGGACCTTAGCAGGAGACAAGGTAGAGTTAAGGCTATTAGACCAGATTTTCACTAAGTCTTCAAACAAGGGCCATAATTTGTACTAAATTTTTTCAAGAGTTGGTATCTGCCTTGATTGTATGCACCCTTAAAGACATGAACAAAGTTTCAAGTCAATATCATAAAGTGGATACCGAGATATGTGGCAGCTGAGTTAGTACCTAGCAGGCAAAACTTTAACCAAATTCTTCAAAGTCAATGTACAAGGGCTCATAATTTGTACTTAATTTTTTCAAGAGTTATCAGAAATGCTCCTTACAAACATATAGTAAGACAGCCCATAAAGACATGAAGAAAGCTTCAATGTCAATATTGCATAAATGGTTACATGAGATATGTGAAGAATAGTACTTAGCCGGCTTAAATACTTTTTGAACCATGCTCCAAGAAGCAAGGCCGACGCAGACGTCGACATATAAGTGACTGGAAATAGCTCAGCATATGTTCTCACAGAAACGACCACCTAGTAGTCCGAGCTTAAAAAAAAACCCAGAAGTTTTTAATAATATTTTCACTAAATGTTTAGCGATTCCCTTTTTTCTAACGCATGTTATTATATCTGGCTTTGTTTTGCTTACTATTTGACTAGACAACCAGACCTTTGCGTACATGGTACCTCTGTATGTCTGTTTTCTATTATTATATTTTATGATCAGTCCATTTCTGTATTGACATAACAAAAGGCTCAGTATTTATAGCTAGCAATGGAGAAAGAGTAAGCAGAGAGTTTGTGTCCTCAAAGATATATCTCTCTATAGATCGATACAAGTTCAGTATCATGCTTGGTAATATTAACCACATTTGTTTTTATATGATATGCTATATTTTTTGTGCTATGCTTGACGATTACTGTCAATGAATTTTGATATGGTATGTGATAACATTTTGTGATTTATGATATGCATTTTGTCATTATAAGATAATTGTGCTCTATGTTTGAAGATTAATGTCAATGAATTTCGATGGCATATGATAACATATTGTGATTTATGACATATATCGTTTCTATAAAGATAGAATCCTTTATCCAAAAATAGGACGCATGCTTTACCACAATAGAAACGTCAAAGACTTTAAATTAAAAACTGTAAGTTTAAAAAGTAATGATGGGTAATTCGAGACTGAATTGCAAGTTTCAAAAAAGACTTGTTGACTCAAGGAATAATCAAATTTGTTCCAAGTGTACTGTTGTCAAATTTCTATCGACTTGCAACGTACAGGTCTTTTTTAAATAACCTAGTTTTCAAATTAGTTGATATATGTTCTTCACATAGTTGTTTCCATAAATGTTTTTACATGTTAAAAAAATGATAATTTATCTAGTACACCATTTTTATGTTAAGTTCCAATTTAAAATGTACCAGTATCAAGTGCTTGTTTATAGCTTTTGTGAAAATAGTGTATGTTGCTTTAACAAAAGACGAAACTAACTACAACATTTATATGTTTTCTAGATCACTTACTCTTCTTTCGTTTTGCTCTTATCATTAAACCCATGTTTTCCTTTTGTTGTTGTTGAAGCGAGACTTCGAGTGAATACGGTTGGTTAACTAACTGTACAGTACAGAAAGGTATGCATATAGTCTGTAAAGCTTTTTCTTCGTAAGTTGTCTCATAGTTTTGTTTCTTGATGTTCAAACTTGCATATCGTCAATTATATCGTCGTCAGCAACTATTTTGATTAACTCTTCACTATTTACTGATCAAGTCTTTCACACTTATGTAACAACGAGCCAAGTATATCCAATCAATGATTTCATACTAGAGATTGCTGAATACATGCTTATAAGAAGAAATAATCTGATGATTTTCGAACAGAGCTTTCAATAAATACAACATGTTAACATATAATCCAAAAAGTGTTTCTTCGATCATGTAGTTAAGAACAACTCTTTCCAAAACCACATTTACTTTCATTTCCAAGACTATTGCATTTATATAATATCCAAAACATTCTATCAGATATCCATTACTTGGTATTGAATATTATATGTGTCATACCTCTACCGACCTCCATAACTCGGAGGTTACTCAATATAAAAACAATTAATAAGTCTGCATCGTATGGCTTATTATGCTAAAAGAGCACAGCGGCATGTCCAATAAGAATCCTGAACAAAAGCGACGGGCTATGGCAGAAATAATAACTACATCTACCGTGCATAAAGCTGAAGAGTATTTGTCACTTGGAAACTAAAAACCGTGACGATTGTTGACATGTTTCGGATGACAGGTGAATTTTGAATGTTCTAATAGTTTTTTCTTGTAATCCCTTGGGGAATCAATATTTCGGGTAGGTTGCAATAAGATACAGATATCCGTTTCTATCTCACATAAAACAAGTAGCTGTTTCTTTGAGTATGTTTAAAGACAATTATAAGCGTGTGGATTCAAAGAAGCGATTAAGACTGGTGGAGAATTTACCAAAATAATTACATTCTCTTTTAATCTTCTTCCAATATCGCCGCGGTACATAATATACTGACAGAATTGTTAGAAATGATTGATTCAGAATAACATGTTGATCCTCCCATTCTCTTTGAAATTATGCACACGTAAAGCACAGGTATTTCAGAAAAGTGTGACTTGTTAGCAATACTAATTCGGTGGCACATACCATATAGCTTTTATGACGTTTTAATGTGAAGCATTCGTAGAAACAGTCATTTATAGATGGCGTTTTGTTAAGGAAGGGGTTGCAATGTATTTGCCTCGCTGAATTTCTAGAATTGACATGTCTATCATTCAATTTGGTCAGTACCATTATTTAATCCAATGGGACTGGGTGACCTGTCAAATTTGCTGAACGGACATTGTGAATTAGGAAATTTTTGTGAGACGAAAATTGCACGCTTTGCGAGCAGACAAACTTATTCGCGAATTTTAGTCTAAAAGCTGTGTGAAATTAATAATTCCCGACATTGTGGAAAATCGCGAAAATAGCGAAAGTTAGAAAATCTCAAATATTACCCCATTTACAGTTACGAAGAATATAAGTCATCACAAGTGTGGGTTTTAGTATTGTAGCACAATAAGAACTTTTGGCCCGAAGAGAACACCATATGGTAAAGAATTAAGGTTTCAATACACAATTTATCATTATAACTGTAAAACATAATAATAATCTTCTTTGAAATTCGGTTATTTCATTCCCAAATGCGTGCAATATGTCATCTATTCTGAACATCTGTAACGAGTCAATTTGTGACAAACACTTGAAAAGACAAGAGTCCCAATGAATGATTAAAATGGGAAGCTTTCTGATGTCCCAATTGTCCTATGCTGATGACAAAAGCCCATCGTGAGAAGCAATTGTTTAGAGCACAAAAAATATCGTCACGAAAATGCATGTCGGAACGCGTTAATTGTAGTGACAAATAAGCTCGGTCGTGTCATATTGTTAATTAAGTAATGCGATACACTACGGGTTTGGTAAAACAAAATATATGCCTGAGTGGTGTAGTGGTTACATCGCTTGCTAAAGAGTTTTAGTACCCACGTTCGATTCCTGATCACTTCGGGCTTGTCCTTGTGCAAGACACCTGACGCAACAGGTTGTAAATCAGTATCAGTAATGAAAACTAGATGGTTGCTTTTGTCACAAAAACGTATCTCTCCCCAAAGGCAGTTTGTCAATAATCGTAATACTGAAACAGGATATCAAAATAACACAAAATCTATTTTAGTAACAGTGACCTTGACACCTTGAAAAGACAAGATATTTTGTTTTGCTTAAAACACTTTAAAACCTAAAGAAAACTGTTGTTTCTTTAGATATATTTTAGTAACAGTGACCTTGATCGTAATCCTCGTGACACGCACTGCAATCCCAAGCTTCCACTTCACGTAAGCTACCTACACACCAATTTTCGTTGCAATGAGTCACTCTTAACTCGAGTTTTTGAGCGGAAACAATTTTTCTAGTTTAGTAACATTGACCTTGACTTTGCCCGTAGGTGGTTGTAACAGGCCCTCTGCCCATCGTCTCAATATGGTGAATATGTGTGGTGAGTTATTCTTAAATCCTTCTAGGGGTTTAAGCGATATGGAGCGGGCACGAAATATAGTCATATGACCTTTGATCTCTAATTATGACCTTGACCTTGAACTAAGGTGGTTGTAACATGCATTCTGCACATCGTCTTCATATGATAAACATTTGTGGTGAGTTATTCTTAAAATCCTTCTTGGAGTTCAAGAGATATGGAGCGGACACGAAATATAGTCATATGACCTTTGATCTCTAATTGTGACCTTGATCTTGAATTAAAGTGGTTGTAACATGCGGTCTTTACATCGTCTCAATATGGTGAACATTTGTGGTGAGTTATTCATAAATCATTCAATGTGTTCAAGAGATATGGAACAGACACGATTTCGGACAGACGGACAGACATCGGACGGACGAACGGACGGAGAGATACAACTCGCCAAAAACAGCATGACTCTCCCCCTTTATATTGGGGGTGGGGGTGGGGGGGGGGGGAGACATAATGACACAGAAATAAGAAACTACGGAAGTATTTATTAATTTTCAAAAAACCTAGTTTTCTTGGCCTTTTGCAGAATGAGTACTGTACAATAGTAAAACACTTTTCAAATCACTACCTGCCATTGAATCAAACTTTATATTCAAATTACCTATAGAAACTGGCAGATGGAGAAACATACCACAGAATGAAAGAAAATGCACTAATTGTCAAGAAGTAGAACTAGGAGACGAATATCATTATCTTTTAATCTGCCCCGTCTTTAATATCGATAGAAATACATGTAGATACATTGATAGATATGCACGAACAAGGTCAAATTTAAAAGTATTGTTTCACAATTAAAGCCCTTATGGCTTGTGTTTAATTGTGTAATATTGGTTGTTGAGTTAAACTAAACTTTATGAAAAATCCAGTTTTGTTTACAATTGATGACTATAATACAGTCGTGGAGTGGAGAATCACAACTATTGAACTTATAAACCTATTCAAGGAAAATGTAGGTCTGAGGCAAATTATCCACCTTAAGTAACCTTATGAACTTCATGTCATCGTGCTACTCTATCATTTATAACCATTGAACTGCTTTCGGTGCCGGTGAAATTTTGTATAACAGGAACCGGTGAATGTTATTGTATTACGCAATGCATTATGGGATTGTTTATTAGTAACGGTGCTTGGTTACATAATCTACCTGATATCTGGTAAGTTATTTTCTGGAAAAGATAAATGGACTAATATTGTTAAAAGTGTAATTTATTATTTAAAACTTTGCAAAGAAACTGTCTAAGCTCATATCTTCCTTAAAACACTTGTGCTTTTGTTTTCTTAAGGTTTAACTTTGTACCCTGAATTCTTAGGAACTGTGCCCAGAAATTAATGGCACATTATACGTGATCGCAATCTGGGCACCAAAACTCGCACCCTGAATCTTTGGTCACTGTGCCCAAAAAGGTTAGCACTTAAGTCTAAGCAGTATGAAAGGGCCAGATTTCTGTGATCTGCAGTTAGTCTAAATCAGAGTTCCAACCAAACTTCTGTGTTGCTCAACCATTTAAGTAAGACTTTAACAAACTTTATTTTTAGTTTAGACTGTAGTTTGACAGATTTTTACATATTTTTATATCTATTTATTTACAAGAGACATTTTCCTATTGGGAACAGTGCATTTACTGAACGGTCACTATAAAGCATTTGTTGATGAGCTCTACATGTTAGCTTTCAAGTAAAGTCAAATCAAGTCAGTAAAGTTAAGTCAGTGAAGTCAAGTAACGATACTATTTGTTGATTGGGAAATTTCTGCGTTGAATACCTTACAGATCTGTTGTATAGCAATGATTGCTAACCAATATTAATTAACAAATCTAGTCAAGACAAATACATTAAAGGACATTGCGTTTCGTGATAAATACTTTGGAGATTTGCTTTGTACGTTCAAGGGTATTCCAATTATTACAATCATAGTATTGTGATACTGAGTTACGTGCATGCACTGTCGTTATATAAATGGATTATTGTTTTCTTTCAATAAATTCATAGAAACATTCGTTTGTATATCTACCACTTGTGGAATGGGCCCACCAAAAAAAAAAGAACCGGAACTTTATTTAGTAATTGTACAGTTATTTAGGTTAGGTTGGTTGTCTGTCTGGAGCGTAACAGTATTAACCTAATGACAATGGATAACTATATTACACTGATAAAATATTAGTATACTTTCTGATAAGATAACGAAATAGTTTAGAAGTGTTTAAATTACTAATGTTCAATTTCTTTTTTCTTTTCTACTAAAAGTTGATGTAAAGACCGAATTTCATACTTCCTTTACAGATGTATATATGATGTTATAGACAACGGGTTCTAAATGTACTTTTTAATATATGTACAGGCTGTTAAATGTCAATGATAATTGAATTTGTTTAGTACTTTTCCTTCTTTTTCTTATATTTTACTTGTATAATTGTAAATCATGTATCACAGATATTGTATAACTCATTCCTCCAGCATTCTTATTAATCTTAATTTTCATTTTTTCTATTTCACAGTTAGGCTACTGGCAAAGATTGTAGAGTTATATTCGCCTGTAAATATATAGGTCAATGTCTAGTCGGTCTAAAGCTGCCTTAATCTAGACAGCTAGTATATACTAAGACTTCCCTAGACTCTTTAGAATGAGGCCTTTTTTTGCGCCTCAATGTTTATTTTCAGTTTAGAAAATGTGTTATTTGACTACGGTGGCACAGAGGTGACATGTGTATGTTTTTATTTATCTCGTGCGCATGACATACTAAGTCGTGCGCACGAGATACTATGTCGTGCGCACGAGATAATTAAGTCGTGCGCACGATTTACTATGTCGTGCGCACGAGTTACTAAGTCGTGCGTACGAGATAATTAAGTCGAGCGCACGAGTTACTATGTCGTGCGTACGAGTTACTAAGTCGTGCGCTAGAGTTACTAAGTCGTGCGCACGAGTTACTAGGTCGTGCGCACGAGATACTAGGTCGTGCGCACGAGATAATTAAGTCTTGCGCACGAGATAATTAAGTCGTGCGCACGAATAACTATGTCGTGCGCACAAGTTACTAAGTCTTGTTCGCTACATTGAGATAATTATCTCGTGCGCACGAGTTACTATGTCGTGCGCACGAGTTACTTGTAGTTCGGTCGAGATAATTGTTGTCGCACAATGACTTAATTATCTCGTGCGCACGAGATAGTTAGTCGTGCGCACGAGTTACTTTGTCGTGCGCAAGAGATACTCTCGTGCGCATGAGATAGTATGTCATGCGCACGAGATACTATGTCGTGCGCACGAGTTAGTTAAGTCGTGCGCACGACATAGTAAGTCGTGCGCACGAGTTACTAAGTCAGTCAAATCAGTTCCCTACATACGGAGACATATCGTGCGCACGACTTAGTATGTCGTGCGCACGAGATAAATAAAAACATAAACAACACCTCGTTCACCGTATTTGACAGTCAAACTATTGTAGATCTTATTAAGTACGCTATTCTAACAGCACTTAATTTAACGCCTCAATTTCTACTTACGACTTAGAAAATGTGTTAGTTTTACGTTCATACCTAAACATTGTAATTTCTATGAAGTATTCATTCTAACTGCATTTGACTTAGTTTAGACTTAAATTACAACTATGTGTGGCAAATTTAGATAGTTTATATACATGTGATATATGATGTGAATAGACCTCCATATTAGCGGTTTTTGGTCTAATATCATCCACTATGTACAATACTCACGATGTCACGAATATGAAACGTTAATCTAAACATAAGCACAATACATTGTAGCTTCACAACACTTTGCCCTTAAAATTACTGCACGAATGACAAATTTATTCATACTTTGAATACACAAGTGTGCTCAAAATAAGTAAAGCACGAGTTTTTCAAGGAAATTTCTAATCTTATGACGCACAAAATTTATGAAAAGGGCGAAAAATAACTATAGCTGTAACGGGACTTTTCAATTACTAAAGATTGTGTAGGTACTTTCATAAATAAATATTTTTTTGAAAAAAAAGCTTCATATTTGATAACTTATATTCTACACTGTATGAATTCGATACTGTAACAAATGTGATATCCCTGTACCAGTGTACATAGATATTCATATGTTATGATAGACTATAGTCGTTTTCCATTTTGTTATGTTGATATGTTTTGAATAAAGAAATTATCGCATATCAAACTAATATATTTATGTGGGAATCATGCATGTTTATAAATAAAGTTTGAAACTTTAAACTTTTATATTTGTCTACACCATAGGAGTCCGTGTTTTTCCGACTCTGGTTTGTCATTTTTCATTGACACAAGAAACGCGTGTATGTGTTTTGTTGCTTAGGAGAAGAAATAATCTTTTTACCCCCCCCCCCCCCCCCACCCAAGAAAAGTGCTAACTTAAAAAAAAGATATACTTGATTTTCATCAGAAGTGCAAATGCTACAATACTTAGGATTTCTTATATAATACTCATTTACATATGTCTCCTCTTTCTTCGCTGAAATAATTAAAAAGCTTTTTAAAAAGTATTGGAACTCATCTCCAATGTTGTGGATATTACACAAATGACATAAATGACCCTTTGTACTCTACTTGTTATATCAATCTTCCTTTCTCAATTGGTAACTTATGATATAAAATTAGAACTGACACTAATATATCCATTGCCTATATAAGTGTACCTCTTGTACATGAGCTATTCAGATAACCACAGCTCTCACAACATTTTCGGGGTTGTTTGGGAAATATTTGGCTGTTAAAAAAGTTATAAGTTGCTAGGGAAGTAATTTCATTACAATGTTTAGAACAGATTATCAAAACACGAGTAAGGAGTAAATGACTCAAAATCTTACATATATGTACTGTATACTATAATACATGTAGGTAAATGTGCCTCTTGCTCAGTATAGTAACAAAGGTCTAAGACAATCATCCTGTCAGTGTTGAACATAGTCCGGCAACTGTTTTACAGGGAGCTTTTAGTTTTTATTTGGAATTAAAAGTCATTCTTCTTCGGCATAATAGTTGCATTCACAAGATTGAATACCCTATATGTACTATATAGCATATCCTCAAAAAAGACCGGTAAGGACCATAACTCTAGCGTATTTGTGACAACAAATGTTTAGGTTCATGCACATTTGCATATTATGTGTAGCACTTTTCGATAAATGTTTCTGTGATAATACTGAGGAAGAAGTGTGTCCCATTTGTGTAACTAAGTATATAGCATATAGAAAACTAAGGGCCGCAACTCTGACAGTGTTTTTGACATCGACAAATTTTTCTGTGTAGTTCTGTGACTAGCTATATAGCATCTGATGCAAAACTGTGTATGTACGGACGGACGGACTGACAAACAGACAAGACGATTTCAGTATACCCCACGCCCAACAAAATTCGAAGTTGGGGTGGGGGCAAGGGGATAAAAACCGAAACAACAATGCAACTGTATATAAATTGGCAAGTTAAATGTCTTGTGACAAGCCGGTGTGAAAAAACGTTGTAAGTTAATCAATGATACATTAATAAAAAAACAATAATTGAAAAAGAACTATTATAATATTTTTTTATAAAAATGAGATTTTGTAGATCGGCAATTTCCGTCGCGAACTCGGTAGTTTCCGCCGCAAATTTTTGGGATTTGACGTAGATTTAGCCCTTGAGCGGACAGCTACTAAACAGTAAAATATTACTTACTTTTCAACCATGTGAAACACACATCCTATTTCAGTATACATCTTTCCTTCTCAAGATAACTTTTTCCAGCATTGGTCGACGATACCGGCAATGTTTATATTTAATCACTAAACAATCACTTTTTGTAAAAACTCTACATTGCTGACATTCTTTTTCAAAATCTCCAGGGTGAAATCACTTTCAAAAATCGTTTTTGTGTGAATGTAATTTTTTAGAGCGTAACAATAACATTAAATAAAGTGACACTCACTTTCAAACAGCTTTACATAATCACTAAAGGATAACCTGGACATATATATAACAATGACATACGGCTTATGGTCGTCACCAGTCACGCATAGGTGATAATTGAGCTAAAACGCGTTTGATGCTTAGCCTAAATGATAATACTTCTCGGTTTCGCACATCCGGGTATAAGACGCCTCCCATGTAATACAAAATACTGACGTAGCATTTAAAGACCATGGAAGGGTATAAGGATTTTCATCAAGAGTAACCGTAGGAATTATTTAACTAAAATCATTAAAAAATAATCAGAATCCATGTTTTCGAAAAGCCGTTAAATTCAAGACTCTGTAAGTAGCAATAATGGCATTTGGGACGTCAAGTGGCCCCTGGTTTTAACTCAATGCAAATAGATAGATGGAAAAATAATACACAGTACTGTATATCAAACATTTTTCAAATTTAGTATTTTTTTCTGTCTCAAGTTAGTTTAGTTTATACTAACTTATTTCAGCTCGATTGTGAAGAAAGCTTGCAACTTATCGAGTCACTCTAGAGTCCGCTTCCTGTAAAAACCAGTACTGGTGTCATATGAGGAACTACGGCCGTGACCCCAGTGGGGCTCGAACCCGCAACCTCCGGGATGATTATATACAGTAAATTTGGGTAATTTTTGCGCGAAGCAGACAGACTTACTCTTGAATTTTATCAATTCGCAAAAGGAGATTTCTCTAATAGTAAATATATGTGAAATGAATCTTTCGGTAGCTTTTTAAATTGGCGAAGTGTGAAACTTGCGAAAATAGCTAAAGAATCGAATGTGATGTCTTAAGCACGCTTTTTAAGCCAACATGTATTGTGTTGTTAAACTGTTTATCATGTATGATTTCTGGTTTCGACGAGTTGAGTAGAGCACATATTACAAAATAGAGGCATTCTTACAATGCGCTAGAAAAAGCAAAATTGGAATTAACATTCAAGTCAATAAAAACGCTCAATTAAAGATAGACTATTAATAGCTTTTTGTAAATCTCACCTTTCTTGCGTTTCCCTCTCATCATTAAACCCATGTTGATTTCGAGTGTTGTAAGAGTTACCTTTCTTTTCCTTTGATTTTAATTGTTATTTTTTGTATATATTTTTTTTCAATTTGTTATATTGCAATATTTCGCATTACTGGCATTTTCTTATTTTTTCAAACTACTTCATTTAAGCACTGTCGGTTCTTTCTAAAAAAAGTTTCTTATTTGATATCAATATTAATTCAATGTTTCCTTGATTATTAATTAATCAAATGATCAAGATTTCCTTCTTGGCTGTGTCCAGTGTGGTCTTGTCAAATATTAAAGTCCATGAAAATTACTCCACCAAACCAAAAATAACACACATGATCCACATTATAAACCGCCGAATTTTTCAGTTATAGAGGAGCATCATTTTTTTGGCAGTACCTTAAAGTATTGTGTGAACATTAAATGAATTCCAGAAGCTTTAAGCATCATTTTATTAAACGTGCATAAGAGTTCTGTAGACTTATGGCAATAGCTTAATTATGGTTTGTTCGTTGTACAATTTTTTGGTGCTAAAGACATTTACGTACTTACATAT
This sequence comes from Saxidomus purpurata, assembly GCA_022818135.1. NCBI lineage: Eukaryota > Metazoa > Mollusca > Bivalvia > Venerida > Veneridae > Saxidomus > Saxidomus purpurata. The sequence goes on from JAFMSR010000012.1 coordinate 8,338,229, forward strand.
AACGCTAATTGTTATCTAATGTTAGTTTGTCAGAAGGTACAAATTAATCGCCATCAAAGACCTGCACCAATCTTTATTCAAGTAACGAGAATATTTGCTGTTGGTGTCTAAGTCAATAAACGTGTGTGCTTTTGTATTTACAGAGAATGGGGCAAATTAACACCCATATTAACTTTACGGCTTTCTAGCAAAAACGGCACATTGCGCGTGCTTGTTGCGTTTTTACCGTAGTGAGGGTAAACATAGTTTAATCGGTTTCCTAGTGGGGAATATACATACGTTCATGATTATGCTGATAAGCCCAGCCCACTATAGCGTCCGTATGTTATCAGTATTGGACTGCCTCCTACTGTTTCTTATTCAGCATCAGACCACAGTGGTCGTCAATAATATGCTTCTGTCCTTAATCATAAATTCGCAACAATCGTGAAAAGATTTAGCGCAAAATTAAAACATCTGATTGCATACGTTATTTTTATATATCGAGATACTTTTAGGAAAGACAAAGATTTGTAAACTTTTTATGACACAACTACCAAGGCACTAACAAACCAATTTAGCATCCCAAAAAAACTACTAGCCATGTTAATGTATACCTAATTATAAAAAAATAAAATGATTTTTTCATAACATTTAGCATAACATAAATACCTTACAGCTATCTGTAGACACGTTTTTGAATGGCCGATTCTTTACACCTAGCGCATCTAATATTTAGATACTCAGGAATTCTAAAGTGGAAGATATTTTATATTGTATCGAGGTTTGCTGAGATATTAGGTTATTGAATATTTCACAATAGATTATCCTCAAGAAAATGTTATGAAAAGTAGTATCTAGGTACAGTTTTGTCCTGTTTTTAAGGTAAGGTATGTGTATGTGTATGTAACATGTCAACATATGTTTACTAGTATACTTTTTGTGCCAAAACGTGAAAAAATTAGACGGGTCAATAACACAAATTGTTTCCACTTTGCCTCTATGGAACAGTAAGGGTACGGATTTCATCGTTAAGAAACCAGTACTATACTGGTCCGTCGAGCCTTAGCTGCCATTCAGTGTATACAGTCGAACCTCACCGAACGACACCACTTTAGAGTAACATCCTCCCTAAAAAGACACACATTTTCTTTCCCGTTGCGTCAGTTATATTAGGAATTGACCCCTTCATAACAACACCTCTGTGCTCCAAAGGGTGTTCGCTCCCGAGATGTTGCATTGTATACAATTTTGGCTATTTTACCTTACAATTAAAAATTAATAGCTAAAGAGAGTCAGAAGTCAGAAAACTTGTGCACTAAAAACGAGTTATAATTTGTTTTCGACTCATTTATAAATATGCACAGGTGCATGACATGTAATACCTACTGAAAGAATAGTAATATGTGATAAAAAAAAAGCCGTAAATAACGCTTTATCAAAATCTTGTAAAAATAAAACCAGTTTGGGATTCTGTGTACATTTACATGTGCCTTGTTCTGTATATATGCTGTTAATTGGCTGAATTTAAGGAACTTCTTTTTGGCATGAGATGCGTATGTATACATTATAATTTGTGTGTAAGGTGGTGAAAAGTATTCAGCGAATTTTACACTGTTTCCTATGAGACACTTGCCAAGGACAACCACCCTAGCAAAACACTGATAGTAAATGGTTCATTATTAATATTTTATTCTAAATTGATAGGCATTGAAACTCATGTGTTGTGCATCAGACTTTAGAAATTGCAATTTAGTTATAAAAGTCCCCATAAATGACTGCCATAAGTGTCATCTATCGCAGAAGACATATTCAATAGTAAACATCTTAGTCAAATCTTAGATTTTCTTAAACTAACAATTTCCTTAAGAAGATTTAGAAAAAAGGAGAATGTGCATTGCAGCATGTGAAAATTTATAAATCTTCCTGACCGTTTTCTATAATGATGGTGAAATTACACACAATCATTCACTTTTAAGCGAATTATGTAAAACGTTTTGACTTAAGTTAAAATACTTAAGAAATCACTTATGATGCTACTGGAATACGATCCTAGGCCAGGTCGTTACATTGCAACCTCTCAAGAGAGAACGCTCTTGGGAACACAGAAATGTGTTTGTTGTAGAGAGGTGTTGTTCTCGAATGTTCGATTTCTTATATTATATAATTGACACAACGGGAAAGAAAATATGTGGTTTTCTGGGAGGATGTTGCGCTATGGAGGGCTGGACTTTTACGGAAGTCTTTACAATATATGTAATTAATTACACTTTTCTGCAATAACATCTCTAATTAAATAAAGATTTTTGCAGCTACCTAGAACGTGCTCTAATTGTATTATATAGTACGCATTATTCTAATAAAACATGTACACCTCTCTCTTTGATTTGACTATTTGGGTTTTACATATTGGTTAAAACTGTAAACTCCGCATCGTTAACAACGCTTAATTTCATGCTGTTCACATGCGAACTGAATGAACCTTGAACATAAATACATGTAATTATGTTGTTCATATTGCACATGCATATATGGTAACTTAATTCTGAACTACTAGTATTCTATTCTGTAATCTACTTGATACATTGTATATCTAACGTATTAAAAACCTTTGTGTATCGCTGTAATCACATATATGATTGATTCAAGACACTATTTAAATAACTTCTGTATATAATAATGACTTATAGGCCCGTTGGGCTGGGTGCTTCATTTACATATTTACCATGACTTCTATACTTGATAAGTTATACCCATAAATCCACTGCATTTAAGCACAAAAGACATTCAGCTTTCCAACGATGTTTTTCTTTCCAAAATATCCTAATTCTGGGCTAAAGTACAACCATTTGAAATTTAGCTCATTTGCATATTTTATACATGATTATGATAATTATCAAAATTTAGAATAACTGTTACTCCGCAACAAACCGACCGATTTAAATGCCATACATTTTTGTAAATCCAAGATTCTGTGATCCTATATACACATTGTTTCAAATTTTCAATAACTTTAATAAAATAAATTAGAATTTCAGCACGATCGGGCGATTTCAGTCAATAAATATTCATTAGTGTTTTTGTCATTAAAATGTTGGTTGTATTCCAGTATATGCACTTTAAAATGGTAGCAGCATCAAAAGTGTATCTCTAATATGTCAAAAGTTACACAATATTTTACCTTTAGGGGCCCTTTTGACACGTTGTGCATCAATTATGCAGTAGCCACAATTCAAGCAATGATCCGTTATTCGTAAACCTGCAGTTCTTCTTTGCCGACCTCCCCTAACTGATGATGTATTTGCAAGTACTAGCAGCGTTGAAATGCCAGAGTGTAGCAAGCACAATCCAATTTGCATTTAATTTTCATAAAATTGCTAGCAGCATTTAATATTTCAGCCGACAGATGATTTCATGCATGTATTATTGATATGTTATCGTGTTTTGCGGATCATGATCTCAAATGCAATAGTGTTAAATATTTCAAATAACGTGTTGATATCGTCAGAACTATACTCAGGAACTAATAGCAAAAAGTTTATCAAAATTAGCGAACACACACGCCATGTTTAATTACTGTAAATTGGGTAAATTTCGCGTGACGAAAATTTCTCGATTTGCGAGCAGACACACTTATTCGCGAATTTCAAAATTCGCAAATGGAGAATTCTCTAATAGTACACAAATGTATATGTGAAATGAATCTTTCGCAAGATTTTTGAAATTAGCGAAGTGTGAAATTCGCGAAAATAGCGAAAATCAAATGATTGCGAAAACAACCCAATTTAAAGTATCTTACCACAGACATACAGATGCTTTTGGCTAATGAACAACCACTGTGTTATGAATATAAGTAACTTAGTCATACAAAAGTATGATTTAATGGTGGACCATATAACGTCATTGTAAATGCTTTGTTTGACAATACCTTCCCATAACCAGCAGTGAGTTCATTGACTTCTTAAAATTTACATAACGCCAACGCTTCTGAATCCTGCATGTACATATTCGTAAAATGACAATAGAAACATATCGCCATGTGTACCCTGTCCATTAGACTTATAAAAGTCTGCTGAGATTGAGAGGTGTTTTTTTTTCTCTCGAAAAGTCTTATTTTCTTTTAAGAAAAATATCTCTATCAAAAGTTTGTCTCAATCAAAGCTTATCTTAACAGAGTCAAGGGAAGGAGAAATTGTGTAAAATCTTGTAAAATGTCCAGAAAAGACATGAGGTAATGACTCTAACGACTGCTGCCAGTCTACCTGTCCATTAAAGACATTTTGTAAGAACTAAAATTGCACTATACCTTGCATGAACCACAAACGGTATATTATAGCCTATACAGAAATTTGAGAGTCTGTAACCCAATACATGTCTATTTTGTTAGAACAATCGTGCAGTTTAAACCTTATTTATTTTTCATGACTTTTGTCATATGCTACTCGTACAGAATGTGCTTTGATTTAACCCATTTATACCTACAATTTTACAATGAAATCTTCTCACTCCCATTCCGGGCAAGTCTATTTCTTTAAATAGAGGTGCTTTGCAGAATTGAAACCAAATGGATTAAAACCTAAATCCTGATCATGATGCAGACGCCAGACTGTATTTGTCGTCTGCTTGCATTTGTCGTCTGCTTGGAAGCAAAGCTGTCTATGCAAAAATAGGTAAATAATATTGTCCCATGACGTTTATAGTAATTTGCATTTCTAACACTAACACTTCCACAGACAGGTAGAAACAAATCCACAGTTACTGATAAATATATCACAGAAAATACAAAAAGAAAACCCTACCTTTCAATCTGGGTATGCCAATGACATTATTTTATCCAGGTAAAGGAAGAAAAGTTTTGATTTAGGTGACATATTTCTTGGAAATGGCCGTTCTAGAAACGTTACACTCTCACTTCTTCCTACGCACACACATGCCATTCTTGTCATTTATGATAAATTGCCCCTAATCTTTTCGTTTAATTTACATTAAGCAATGACATGAAAATCAAGTGGAAAGGGCAAAAAGCAGCATTAAATATTAATCTGATGGATTGCACAGATATTGAAACGTACGTTACCCTTTAAAAATTAATAATATTCAATTATATTTTAAATCAATGAGATACTTTAATATGTGTAAGGCAAAAACCTTGCTTTATAAATTTGGATCTATAAAGCAAAGTTGATTGTGTAGATTGGTCGAATGTACGATTTTGCTGAAGTGTATGCTCCAGTTTTGGGACAGAGAAAGTATTTCCTGTAAACCTTGCTGAACCATCCCCACACGGAGATATTATTTATTACCCAGGTGACAGCGCCCTGATTAGATTAAAATTACAATGCACTGAGAGATTCTAATTATGACGGAAATATAGACAAAATAGTTTGAATTTGAATAAAACAATGGAGGAAAATGCTTGTTTTCATATTGATTATGAAATTAGTTACATATTTAAAATATTTTGTAAATAAAAAATAGTACATGATATAAATAAAATTTATCTTTCTTGGCTGTCCAGGATCGTACACATTGTCTTTCTATAAATATTATCCCTACAAGCAACATTATTTTTACAAAACAAAAATATATTATGAAGATTTTAAAGTTTCCACTGTGCGAAATATTTTTTTAGATAATTAAATATGTTGCATAAACCATGATTTACTGTGTATACGGTAGTCGTGATTTACATCCCTCAAAAATGTACTCCTTAACACATCAGGGTTTACTGTGTATACCGGTTTTCTTTTGTATTTTTTGAGATATTTTTCCCAGTGGTCCGTTTAATCAGGCTAACCGATCGTTTTCTACGACTGGTCCATTATATTGACTTGTTTTCGCAGGACTGCGTCTTTCATTTCTGTGGTTAATATTGTTAACGCATTTATTTTTATATTTATACTAATTTATTTATTCTTGTTTGCTAAACAAATTCTCACAACTTAAGTTAATCGCTCTCGAGACTCATTCCAGATGAAATCAATCTCGAAGACAGAGAGACAATGTTGACACACGGTCATGGCACTGGTGGGGATCGAACCCGGGGCACTCCGATCCCGAGGCTAACGCACCACCATTGCGCCGTAGTGTTTTTGTCTCAGACGAATGATCTAAAACAACACTCCTTACCTTTTCCTTTATTTATATTTATAACATTTTAATGAATTTTATTTCCAAATAAATTTCAGAGTAGCAGTTAATCGTCACTACAATATCACAAACGAATGAAAATAATGAATAAGCGATATTCATCTGCTGTAGAGAGATTGCAATTAATATCATAAAAGAGGCACACCTTACACACTATAGTAGATTATTTTTTCATCCAAATGTTTAAAATATGCCATATTTACGTGAAAGCATTCGAAAATTCATTTTTAAAGAAATATATGTATATAAATGTATCGTTTATCCACAGCATACTAATATTGCGACCTTTCATAACAAATTCCTATCCATCAGAAGGTTTTACCGAACTACCACACGTACGATTTCATTAATTTTGCTGATATTAAAATAAAATTCACATTCAATGTTTAAAGAACTACAGTGGCTTTCTTTTTCAAAACGATACGCCTATCATGTAGCGCTATTAGTATACAAATCTACACGAAATCTTGCACTTCAGTATATATCTAATCTATTGTGTTTCTCCAAAAAAACCAACTGTTTAATTTACGATCAACTTCAAGAAAAGACCTGCATGTACAGAAAATTAACACAAATTGTTTTAAAACAAGTTTTATTGATAACAGCAGAATTGTATGGAACATAATTCCTTTAAAGATAAGAAATATTTCAAAAATCCATTCTTTCAAATACCGTTACAAATTGTTTTTACTACAATCCGAATACTGTTAATACTGACATGATATTGTTTATATATTTTTGTATGCGTGCTTGTATTTAATATAGTGAGTGTTTGTCTTTCTTTGGTGATGTGTAAAAGAAAATTTGTAGGCTTTATTATTATTATTATTATTATTATTATTATTATTATCATCATCATCATCATTATCATTATCATTATCATTAATATATAGGCTTAAGTATGTCGGCCTGGGGGTGGGAGGAGCGGGGACGGGGTACCAGAGGTCACGTTCCATACTCCAAGTGTCTGTAGCTGTTATGCAATTACGTAAGGACATCTTATATGTTATTATGAATATATGACTTCAATGTGTTTCGTTTTTGTTCCTGTTATGTACATAAATGCGTAATATAAAACTGCAGGTTTCACAAGTATCACTGCTTCAAAGATAGGTCTCGAGAATATAAGTTGTAAAAACTTGTTTCGCAATCGAGAATAAATAAATTAGTATAAACTAAACAGATAGGTCACATGGGTACTAGATATACCAAAGTAAGTTGTCGGCACACCATAGTTTTCTAAAAGTAAAAGTTTTTCTAAAGAAAGAATTGTGTTGTGTATCGGGCAAACGTATTTATTGTCGACATTTTAATGGCATTCGCCGAAATTTCTTTGAAAACCAAATTAGATAAAGGTCCGATTTTTACGGACGCATTATGGAAAAAAATTGTTCAAAACCGAAATAGAAATCAGGAAAATTCACATCTTTGTCATCAAAACAAAACTATCTGGACTTCAAAAGGTAATTTCTTGATACATGTATATTCATTTAATTAAGGTGTCTGTCTTACAATCAATAATTATCCCACGTATGATGTCAATAATACCCCAATGACTGTTACCATATAAAAGCATGCTCTCGGCATAGATTGTTCACAGCGGGTCGCACCGATTATAGCTTCTTTAGAGGATGGTGGACCCAATAAGCACAATTACAAACAACGATTGTTCACAGACATAGGGTCTATGTCCTGTGCGCTCAAAGGAGGGTTACTTTTGCTCCCCAGTTAATTCTATCCTAATGCCTAGATATTTTCGGAGAAAAGATGTCTTAAAGGTGTCCATAATAGATCTAGATCTAGATCTACCCTGCTCTTGTACCCACCTAGATTTTTGCAGACTCATCTACCTAATTGTAGAAACAAACTTGTTAAAAATGTTCAAACATCGATCATGGACCTTGTCCGTGTTGAGAAACAGATATATCCGAGCAATCAAACAACGTCATCCGCTGTACTAGAATTGTGTGTTTTTTAGATTTTTGTGTATGTTTTTTATTCTATGTATATTGTATCTACCTTGATGTGTGTTGTCTATTTTTGTTACAACATATTTAAAGTTTTTAAGTTTGTACCTTTTATAAAGTTAAAACTCACTTTTGTGACAGAAAACACAAATAAGTGACAGATATCTGTGTCTTTGGCTAACATAATTGCCGAAAAAGGCCTGTATCTACTTAAATTGAACAATAAGATAATAATGAAACTTTTGCAGAATCGTAAGAGTATCTATATAAAAGACATAATTGAAAAAGTTCATTAAATTCCTACTCAATTAAATAGAAATAACCTTTCAGTTCAGATTCAGAAACACAAATTCCATCATCTTTAATTTCCCGTATTTTCTTAGTAATCTATTTTGATTGGTCAAACGGGACACTCGTCGCTCATTGGCTGGGCTACCCACCTGGATACTATATAAACCCCCGTTGTCAAGTTTCAGACAAGTTTGACTCAGAGAGCATCAGTAAAATTTAGAGAGCAATACTATCGAGCAAACATGACATATTCATCATCAAAGTACCCGTGAGTCTCATATTTTCACTAATCTAGATTTTCACTAGAATATTTCATTTTTTTTTTTAGATAGAGTAGAGTCTATGAACTTTCCGCCATATCCGACCATAACAATCTCAACTCCAGGCCTTTAAAATCATTTAGCTTGATATTTTGCCGCCTCATGTGCATGTTTGTGCATTCCTCATTATTCAGATAGTAGTTTACACTACTTCAGTTTGTCATAGACTTTTCATAGAACTTGCAGGCCTAAATGGACCGTTTCAACAGAGCCGCATTTTGAAAAATCCCGCCAAACAAACTTTAGTTTAGCCTACAGTATCTTTGTCCAGATATTGAATATACTACAGGCGAAGTCGCTGTTATTTACTTGTAGTAAAAACATTGTCATTCTTATCTACTTCGGGATATAAAACACAACATTACAGCTTTACTTTAAATCAGAAAAACAACGATGCCTTAAAAAGTGAGTCATTGACAACCGTTGCCATGTGGGTTTTATCTTATTGCAATCCAACAAAGAAATGAAACCAAGTAGATTTTGTGCATTTACGTACCTTTTAGTGAAAACAAAAAACGGCAAGATTTTTAACTAATGATATTAAAAAGATGTCGTGTAAAAAAAATACATGATGTGTATTCAACGAACTCTTTAGGGTCTCCATTTTGTATTCCTACGCGATTTATATTGTTACGAAAACTTGATTGGTTGCTGAAGCAGAGGCAGCACTGCATCCTAGCAACGTGTAATGGCGGTGCGCACGGTAAATGAAAACCAAAGATATCTTTGATATTTTCGACGAATAATGAAAAATTGAGAATAATTTCGAATTTGTTAGATTGTTAAGATAAAAATTTAGGAACTCCCTCTGCTGAATGCTGTAAAATTAAACAACAAAATGTAGTGGTTACCAACGATAAGGCATGGTCTTATATCAAGGCTGGAGATATTCAAAGTGTTTTGGGCACTTTTGTTAAGTGACCTGAATAAAAATACAGTAAGCAGTAATTGATAATACGTATTTGTCAGAAAAGAATTAATTATTATGTTGTACAGATAGGTCTGAACTTTAACCATATCGCTAGACTATTGTCGTGCCCCTTGGGAATTTCAGCACTGTCTGAGAACAGATTAATTTGTAAAATTTCATATATTTTCAGGTCTTATAGACGTCAACGATCCAGGTCCCGGGGCAGGTCTGGCTGTTCACGGAGGCAGGATGGCCACTTTTCTGGCTATAGGAGGACTCCTAGTCCTAGAAGACCCAGATTCTATAGATCTAGGTCAAGATCTGTGTCCTATAGATCTAGGCAGAAGTCTAGGAGCTTTAGAAGATCCAGGTCAAGGTCTAGAGTTCCTAGGTCTAGATGTCTGTCTAGGTCCAGAGAGAGATCTAGGTCAAGGAGGACTTCTATAGCCAGGAATAGTGTCACAACAGCTGTACAAGAACCAGATTTCCCGGAACTCTGGGGAACATAGTAAGTTAGCATGTTTTATTTTTATATTCATATTGTTAATGTATAGTATGTAAAGGTTATTATGATAATCATATCTTTAAATTCAAAAAGGATAAAAAATTCCATATAATGAAGAAATGTTTGTCATATATCTCAAATGTTTGTCTTAAATTGTCATATTTCAAAAAATGTTTGTCATATTTAAGTTTGATTTTCTCAGAGAAACAAGGTTGTTTTGTTTGTGAGCCATTATAGTTTTGTTTATAACTTTTTCTTATTAAAATAGACTACTGTAAATTGTGTAATATTTGCATTAATTTATTTTTCTTTATCTTAGTGAATTTTCCACTTTGCTAATTAATTTAAAAATCTCATGAAAGATTCATTTCACATAGATTTACTATTAGAGAAATTTAAAATTTGCAAATAACTGTCTGCCTGCAAGTCATAAAATTTTTGTCAAGCGAAAATTTCCCAATTTACAGTAGCATAATTGCAAATAGAATAGGCATTTGCCACAATATTTAAACACTGTTTAAGTTTGCAATGTAATTTTAGTCTTTGAAGGTTGCAAAAACAGAAATACATACATCTGTAGCATGAAATAATTAATAAATCTGATTTATTGTTAGTTTGTTATGTACATTTTATTATAACTTCTAAAGCATAAAAGTTTGCCACTTACTTTAAACCATCTCTTAAAAGTATGTATTCTTTTGAGACTATTGAAGATTCCTTAAGATATAGCACCTCTAGTAAGACTTTGCAGTTAAATTGTTATTTCTATTTCTTTTACCTAAAATCTGTGATGGAGTTTGAATAAGAAAATGTCACAAATATCCATGATGCTGTCCTTAAAATGTTATTGACCAAATTTTATTATAGAATGCTATGTGAAAATTTGATGATTACAGGCTGTAATAAAAAAAAAACACTTAATGTTTGTATATTTCATGATTACAGCATGACTGCAGAGATGATTTCGCAGATGGAAGCTTGGAGGGTGGAGGCAGAGCAGCACTTTGACTTTGGCCTGTTGTCCAAATCCAAAGTCAACATTGCCAAAGGTGCTCATTTCATTCTTTTAATTGAATTAATGCTCAACTCAACCATATATATTTTCTTTCAGGTATTGGACAGATGCATGAAACCAAAGTTGATTCTGTTGTTTAAATAGACATACATGTTGTATATTATTTAAACTATGATATTCCTTCAGTTGACATTGGCAAGGCCTAATGTTCTTTTGACACCTTTTTATAAAGTTTTAACACTTATTGTTTCTTTCATTTACAGATAACAGGAAGCGCTCAAGGGATGAACAAGAAATGATCCAACCAGCCAAAAGACAGAGGATGTCTTACAACCCTCCAAATATTCACATCAATAGGTATCACCCAGAGTTTCGTAGGTACTTCTGTTAGTTATTATAACTGACTGTAGTTTTAGTTAGGTAGTTTTAAGTTATGTATTTTGTCATTTTCAGGTCTAGTTTTGCAAGTTGTTTTTTTATAGTTAGGTACAGCTTCAGATTTTGTTCTGTCAGTATTTGTGGTTTCTTTGATTTCTACTCATTTCCTTTTATTGTCTCCCTTTATTTTTGAATTGTTTAAACAGAAGTGTTGGTTTTCAATATGTGGTGTATACCAGTATACATATGAGAAGTTCAGGTATAAATATTTAGCCCTTCATAGATATGTTGGTACAAATACATGTATTGTGTCTTTGGCTAGAGTAGGTTGGTACAGATACGGTGTTTTTGTGTAGGATCAATTGGTACAAGTTTGGGGTTAGGATTAATTGGAACTGGTATGGTGTATGAAATGGTTAAGATAAGTTGGTACAACTTGAACAAGTATTGTGTCTTTGGCTAGTATAAGTTGGTACAAGTATTGTGTCTTTGGTTAGAATAAGTTGGTGCAATTCAAGTATTTTTACATTGGTTAGGTTTACAGTTCAGGTATAATATTGTGTTTGGTTAGGATAAGTTGTTGGTTGATTTTAGTTGAGTGTAGAAGTATGTAGTCTAAGCTTGTAGAGCTGAAAAAAATGAAAACACAAAAAAAATATAAAAAGTTAAAAACTACAACCAAAAAAAAAACATAAAAGCAAAAAATACCAAAAAAAAAACTATTCTTTTGTAGTTAGGTAGATCATATAAGTAGGAAGTAGAAAATGTAGGTCAAGCTGGAGTACAGTTAGGGAAGTCGTGTATTAGTCTAGTTACAAAGGGTGGTAAGGACGGCTGTAAGGGGAGGTCGGAGGCCGTTGTAGTTAAGTAGAAAATGTAAGTCAAGCTGGAGTACAGTTAGGGAGGTTGTGTATTAGTCTAGATACAAAGGATGGTAAGGACGGCTGTAAGGGGAGGTCGGAGGCCGTTGTAGTTAAGTAGAAAATTTAAGTCAAGCTGGAGTACAGTTAGGGAGGTTGTGTATAAGTCTAGTTACAAAGGGTGGTAAGGACGGCTGTAAGGGGAGGTCGGAGGCCGTTGTAGTTAGGTGAAGTAGAAAATGTAGGTCAAGCTGGAGTATAGTTAGGATGGTCATGTTTTAGTCTAGTTACAAAGGGTGGTAAGGACGGCTGTAAGGGGAGGTCGGAGGCTGTTGTAGTTAGGTGAAGTAGAAAATGTAGGTCAAGCTGGAGTACAGTTAGGGAGGTCAAGTTTTAGTCTAGTTACAAAGTGTGGTAAGGACGGCTGTAAGGGGAGTTCGGAGGCCGTTGTAGTTAGGTGAAGTAGAAAATGTAGGTCAAGCTGGAGTATAGTTAGGATGGTCTTGTTTTAGTCTAGTTACAAAGGGTGGTAAGGACGGCTGTAAGGGGAGGTCGAAGGCCGTTGTAGTTAGGTGAAGTAGAAAATGTAGGTCAAGCTGGAGTACAGTTAGGGAGGTCATGTTTTAGTCTAGTTACAAAGTGTGGTAAGGACGGCTGTAAGGGGAGGTCGGAGGCTGTTGTAGTTAGGTGAAGTAGAAAATGTAGGTCAAGCTGGAGTACAGTTAGGGAGGTCATGTATAAGTCTAGTTACAAAGGGTGGTAAGGACAGCTGTATGGGGAGGTCGGATGCTGTTGTAGTTAGGTGAAGTAGAAAATGTAGGTCAAGCTGGAGTACAGTTAGGGAAGTCATATTTTAGTCTAGTTACAAAGGGTGGTAAGGACGGCTATAAGGGGAGGTCAGAAGCCGTTGTAGTTAGGTGAAGTAGAAAATGTAGGTCAAGCTGGAGTACAGTTAGGGAAGTCATATTTTAGTCTAGTTACAAAGGGTGGTAAGGACGGCTATAAGGGGAGGTTGGAGGCTGTTGTAGTTAAGTGAAGTAGAAAATGTAGGTCAAGCTGGAGTACAGTTAGGGAAGTCATATTTTAGTCTAGTTACAAAGGGTGGTAAGGTCGGATGCCGTTGTACTTAGGTGAAGTAGAAAATGTAGGTCAAGCTGGAGTACAGTTAGGGAGGTCATGTTTTAGTCTAGTTACAAAGGGTGGTAAGGACGGCTGTAAGGGGAGTTCAGAGGCCGTTGTAGTTAGGTTAAGTAGAAAATGTAGGTCAAGCTGGAGTACAGTGAGGGAGGTCATGTTTTAGTCTAGTAACAAAGGGTGGTAAGGACGGCCTTAAGGGGAGGTGGGAGGCTTTTGTAGTTAGGTGAAGTAGAAAATGTAAGTCAAGCTGGAGTACAGTTAGGGAGGTCATGTTTTAGTCTAGTTACAAAGGGTGGTAAGGACAGCTGTAAGGGGAGGTCGGAGGCTGTTGTATAGTTAAGCTAAGTAGAAAACATAAGTCAAGTTTGAGTACAGTTAGGGAGGTCATGTTTTAGTCTAGTTACAAAGGGTGGTAAGGACTGCTGTAAGGGGAGGTCGGAGGCTGTTGTAGTTAGGTTAACTAAAAAATGTATTTTAGATCCTATCATAGATGTTTTGGGGTGTAGAAGTAAGTAGTCTAAGTTGTAGTGATGAAAAAAATTAAAATACAAAAAAATATATAAAAAGTTAAAAACTGCAACAAAAATAAAAATATAAAAGCAAAAAATACAAAAAAGAAAGTATTCCTCTGTAGTTACTTAGGTAGATCATATAAGTAGGAAGTAAAAATGTAGGTCAAGTTTGAGTACAGAACTCAGATCTATAGGGAGGTCCTGTTTTAGAATAGTTACAAAGGGTGGTTCAATGCAGTTTAAGGGAGGTCATGTTTTAGTCATGTTAGAAAAGGTGGTATTTTTTTGACAGCATTAAGAGGAGGTCGGAGGCCACCTTAGTATGGTTTAAAGTAGAAAATTAGCTGATAATTTCATCGAAGGCAATCAGGATATTATCTGCTGTTATAAACCTATAATATTGGTTTACAAATGATATAGTGATAATTATACCCCCACAAAACAAAGTTTGGTGGGGGGTATATAGGAGTGAGCTTGTCGGTTGGTCGGTCGGTCTGTTGGTTTTATGGTTTCCGGATGATAACTCATGAACGACTTGACCGATTTAAATAATATTTGGTACACAGGTGCAACATAAAAAAATACAGGTCAAGTTCGACTTTGGGGTCAGTAGGTCAAAGGTCACAGTGACCCTGAACAGTAAAACAGTTTCCGGATGATAACTCATGAACGACTGGACCAATTTAAATAATTTTTGGTACACAGCTGTAACATCATAAAATACAGGTCAAGTTTGACTTTGGGGTCAGTAGGCCAAAGGTCAAGGTCACAGTGACCTTGAACAGTAAAACGGTTTCCGGATGGTAACTCATGAACGACTTGACTGATTTAAATAATTTTTGGTACACAGGTGCACCATCAGAAAATACAGGTCAAGTTCGACTTTGGGGTCAGTAGGTCAAAGGTCAAGGTCACAGTGACCCTGAACAGTAAAACGGTTTCCGGATGATAACTCATGAAAGACTTGATCGATTTAAATAATTTTTGGTACACAGGTGTA